>PVJX010049154.1:0-11196 GCA_004027295.1 Dolichotis patagonum
AAAAAATACTGAAGGACATTCTAGGGAGAGAGAACACAAATACAAGCATTTCAGGAACAGTGGCAGAGAGGCCTCAGTGAATGAGGCAGACAATGGAGTAAAAGAGAAAAATAGACTATCAATGGCAGAAAAACAGAATAGCAGAAATGAGGCAGAGAAGATTAGCTATAATCTCTAGTATAGAGGGCCTCAAAATACTAACAGAGAGAAACACAGGCAGAGTAGATCAGGAGATAGGTTCCATTGAGCTGCTCTATATAGGGAGGCAGTGGGACCCAAAACAAGCAGTGCACCCAATGGGAGTGAAAGGGGAGGAATTGTCTAAAAAAGGGAGGCAGAGGATATTGTTAATGGGGTAACAAGATTTAAAATTTACATTATTCTCACCACTCTGCTTGGATGGATTACGTGCTGTTCCAGTTTGTCTACTTACACTAGACTTGAGGACATGGTCAGCTATCCCAAAAATAAGAGGACATGTTATGGTAATCATCCCTAATTTTCCTATCAAATTAAACTGAAGCTATTTATAACTTACACTGTCTTATTATGACTGATCTTATTTCAATCTGGTTTGTTAGATGGCTACTTTGTGTTGACTGATTTCATTTAAATCTGTTATGATCGATAGCATCAAGTCTAAGTGTATAGGCAGCTACACTGAAGATGACAAGATTCACTAAGATACCCACTCTGGTTGGATTATTACTTGCTTTTGAAGTCTTACAATGTCTCCAATGCTTTGTTTTTATTAATGTTGTTATACACTGCTGAGACACCATGGTAACCATTGTAGATCACATTGTATTGTGGTTTTATGTGACTTTTCTCCCTCATGGTTTTCTAGGAATTGTTTTGTTTTATCTTGCTTTGTTTCATTTTTCTGGCTAATACAGAAATGATAGATATACATGTAGAGACTCATGCATGTGTAGAGCTTATAAACAGTTTATGAGAACCAACTATATAACACATGTTGAAATGAACAACTACTTAGAAGAAAAAGAGACACTACAATACCCAGTGCTGACTCCATAATGTCATGATGTGCAGTCCAGCAAAACTATCACGGTTTGTTCAAAGTGATGTTAGCTTGCTTTGCCTTGTTTAAGTTCAACACACATTAAGATATGGACAGCTGTTTTGAGGAGAATGAGAGTCACTATGACAGCCATTCTTGGCTTCCCTAATGTCTGGTCTTGAAGACCTGAAATGCCCTCCTCGTCTTACTCAGATCAATTCCATACTAGGTTGTTTCATGTGAATTCCCTGTATGTGACAATATGGACAACTATTTGGAAGAAAACAAGAGTCAATATGATAGAGAGTGAATATCTCCAATTGTCTAGTTTTGAAACTTTTGTCTCTTACATTGCTTTCTTGTGATCCGCTTTGCTCTGTTTTGTTATGTTTAATTTTACCCTTTTGATACAATTGCATGTATATTTGAGTGGGTAAGATGGATGACCATATTGCTGTTTTTGTCACATCGTGGAGCAGAACTATTAACAGTCTCACTGTTTGAATGTATACTTCACATGTTTTAACTTTGTAAGTTGAACAACTATTTCCAAGAAGTCAGTATGTAATTTGTGAAGCAATAATTTCTTAGGTTTTTTTGTTGTTGTTCTTTTCCTTTTTTTTCTTGGAATACTGTATTGTGGCTACCCTTTATTCTGTTTTGTTTTGTTTTTTTCTCTTTAAATAAAATTATTAAAAAAAAGAAATGACAACTGCTTCCAGTTTCTAAGAGGAAGACTATGCATATCTCATATATTCTAAACTATTACATTTGAGCCATATTGTAATTTTTTACATTGTAATGAATTGTTCTGAGATTACAATGCAGATTTTCAGAATATAAAATGGAAGCACTTAAAAAAATGTGTGCAATGTTTTCTCACTAAAGATAAAAGCTACTTTTATAAGCAATTTGCCTTTGATTAAAATATAACAGGTTGCTGCTGTATTTTAAAATGTTAGTTACTGAGTATCATGGACCTTGGAATAGTTTCAATTCCTAAAAATGATAAAGCATTGACAATTACTTAGATGACAACCAGAATGTCCCTTCACTTCAAAAGATTAATCTGTCAATTTGTTTTTTTTTTAATAAGAACTGTGTTATTAGCTGTTTTCAATGGCAAAAAGAAATGGTTACAGTTGGTTCAACTATTATACAATTATGCTAATATTTTAATTCAATCAGAAGCATTTGATAAATAAATACAAGTACTATATGCCTTCAAAACAGGAATGTTATACTTGGACTTGGTAACAAGTTCAAGGATTTGAATTTTCAAAAAAATCAGAATTTTAAGTTAAAAATTTCAATAAATAAGTTAAAAACTTCAATTCCAAGGATTTTTATTTAAATGGGCTGGGGGTTTAGCTCAGTGATGTAAGTGCCTGCTTGGCAAACGTGAGGTCATGAGTTTGATCCCCAGCACAAAATAAATAAATAAATAAATAAAAATAAAAATAAAAAATAAAAAAATTACAAATTTCAGCTTGAGAAAAATCCTGCACTGTGACTCAAACGTTCTTCTCTGCAATGTACTCTTAAACTGGCAGGGCATTGGTATTTTGAAATCTCAATTTTCAAGAGTAATAAACATTCCTCTGGATTCCTATGCAACAATAACATAAGGAACTTGTGACCTAAGGAATGGTAGACTTATCTGAAACTTAACAGATTCTATGCCAACTAGGAAAGCTCCATCCAGGATAATTTTTCGAAGTCTTCTAATACAGTTGGATGATACAGTTCTTATCTTTATCTGCTGGACTATGGTCATAGTTTCATTTAAACATTGTTTCCTCATGTCCAACTTTGCAATATATTGAAGCTATGAAGAAAGTAAATCTTAGTTCAATTTTTGCCAGTGTTGGACCTGTAATATGAAAACATCACATTCTAGCCTGGCAGGAATTAAAAGTTTATTTTCAGTCCATCCAAGACTATATTTCAAACCAAATTCAATTTTGCTTAAAGGAACATTGTAGTGTAACAGATATTGGTGTTATGTACCTCCAATGATCTATTTCTTTTTCTTGTAATGAGAGTAAAATCAAATAAAACAAAACAATAAAACCAATCAGAACAAAACAATGAAAATGATGCAGAACTTCAAAATAAGGTAATAGGAAATTAATGGCTACAATAATGTTTTATTTTCTCCAAAATAGCTGTCCTTCCCTTCACACATCATAAAATCAAACAGAACAAAATAGAATAAAACCAATGAAAATTTTAAAAAATGAAAGTATATTTTAAGGAGAAAAAAACAAACAAAATAAAACATAATAAAGCCAATCAAAACAAAACAGTGGAAATGATACAAGATTTCAAAACAGGATAATAGGAAATCAACAATGGCAACCATAATGCCTCTTGTTATCTTCAAAATTGCTGCCCATACCATCAGACATAATAAAATCTAACAAGTCAGAACAAAATAAAACCAATCAAAACAGAACATTGAATAAAACAAAACAACAAAATGGAACAAAACAAAACAGTGTGAACAATATTGGATTTCAGAAACAAAACATATAAATATCCCCTACATTTGCTCTATTGTGTATTGTTATCCTCTCAATAGATGCTAAGAATACTGGCCATAGGCCTGCAAAGTCAATCAAACAGTGCAAGCATGAGGTTGTTTTGGTACCTCAGTTGCTATCAATTCAGACTGTCCTCAAGATCAGCTAGTCACTTTGGGGGGTGTTTTTGTCTCCCAGCCTATGCACCATTTGGCTCATGGGAAGGGAAAATTGGTTTGTTTCTCTTCCCAGGCCCTGCATGGTTTGTGCTGGATTACAGGAAGTGTGAATTATATCTATGTGGACCACCATTTCAAGAGATGTGTTTGAACAGATCAAACAATTTAAAAATACATCAAGCTCATAAAGTCTCAAACAAAACTTGGATTTTCTGTACACATCCTGTCAAATGATGTTCTTTCTTGTACACCATTTCTCTTGTAAACTTGTTTTCTATTTTGCACTTGACATAGCTTGGTTACAAGACCTAGAGAAGGATCATCAGGAGTATTGTAATTTTCCTCCAAAGGGAAATATGATCTCTCCTCCTATCTCTAGAAAGGGAACTGTTTCAGCTGTGAGAGAAGTTACTCCTTGGAGATCTATGAGGAGGCAGAGGACTCCACCTATGATAATCATCTCCAAGATGACCCAGAGAAGCAGGTGGGCCACTATTTTGACTTCATTTTGCCATTTGATAGCTCATCTTTTAAGTAGTGGACATATATCATCCTTTTCTCTGGCTCTCAGAAGCATCAGCTGCATCTCCTGCATCTCAAATTCAAAAGCAAAGCCAGCAGGATTTCAAGCAACTCACAAACTTTGGAGTAGGCCACAATAGCCCCAAACCCACTCCAGTTTAGTCTTGTTGCCATTGTTTTCAAGATTACTTATGCAAACTTTATAGTCCAATGAACAGCAATCATGAGACACTTCCAGAACTTGGGTGAGAAACAGGGAGGCTTAAATTTAAATGTTTGGAAGAGTTTTCGTGCTTTTCTGCCTTGCTCTTATGGGTGCTCTCATTTACCTGGCTTCCATGAAATGACTTTCTCTTAACTAGTTTAATGGGCGTAGGAACCTAACTTCTCTGAACTTGTTTTGTTAACCATAAATTGAGAATATCCAGCTTTTTTTGTAGGTCTTACAGTGAATGATGAAAAAATCACGTATTTTAAAACTTTGTTAAATATATTTTCTTAATTTTATAAAATATTATGCAACCATAAGATTGATTTTAAAGGCCTATTACAGTCTGAAAATGATAATCCATTCTTCCAATTGGTTTTTAAAATTTTGAGTTTACCTTTTATATAATGATGCCCTCTGCTGTTACTCTGTATTATCTACTTCAGACCAAACAGGATACTTGATATATATCATCATTCTACCCAAGACAATTAAGGGTTGATATGATACTTGGAAATCATCTAGATTCATTTTAAAAATGATAGAGCAAAAGCCTGCACATAGATAATGAAGTGCTTAAAATCAGTCAGAAAAGGACTAGACCTCAGGCTACTTGTCTCCAAGTTCAGAGTTCTTTAATCAGAATGGAAGTATAGAAGTATAAAAATACTATCAAGTTTGACATAAATGTTCAAACAAACTTCATTATCGTGACAAACTATTGTTCTTCCTTAAATTCTTTATCCTTGTAAAAAGAATTGTTAGTGGCATCAACCCAGTCTCCCAAAGCAAAAATCCCGTCTGTTTTAATTTGGTCCTCTTCTTCATAGAACAATTTTCATTATATGATCTCGTTAATTCTATCTTCCAAGTCTCTTTCACCCTCTTCTCTATTTAGATTGTCTTCATTTAAGTCTACTGCCTTTCTAGTTTGTTTTATTTCAATAGCTTCCTGAATATTGTAGCTTCTTCTGGGTTCACTCACCTTTCCTTTCTTCCTTCATCCAATACATTCTTGACTAAAATTTTTACACTATTCCAGGCAGTATGCTAGAGATAGAGCATTAAAGAATAAAGAAAACATAGTCTGTTTTCTCAAAGAGCTCAAGATCTAGTAGTGAGAGATAAATATATAATAAATATGAAATCTTGATTCCTTCAAAATATTACCCAACCCGTTTATGAGACATAGCTGAGTTTATTCTCTCTGCAGTAAGAGACAGTACTACCTCAATAGAGACTAGTATCCGCAAGTAGCAAGGATGAATTAGGGGTATTTATGAGATTTTGAGGTGTAAAGGTAGATATTTCAATTGGAAGAGCCTTGGTTATGGTAAAATAAGGATCATGATACAATGCGTTCAGATTGGGGAACTCAGAAGTTGAGGCTTTTGAGAATGGTTCAGCACTTTGTATTACATTTTTATCTTTTGAGTTGATGATTCTTCAGGAATTTTCAATAAAGTTTACTTGCATCTTTCATTTTCTACGCCAAAGTTTTTTTGAATAATAGAGTTATGTTGATGACAGAATGATGCAGGCAGAAACGTGTGTGGTAATGAGGGGTTTTACTTCACATAAGTAACAAGACTTTAGAGTGAATATAGGAAGTACTGTGGGAAAATGCAAGAGAAAGGGGAACCATTTTTGTAATCAGACTGGGGAAAAATAAAAAAGTTTAGACTTAAACTCTTTTAAAAATTAAATAACATTTAATTTATGAATATATCACACTTTGCTTATACCTTCATTAGTTAATAGACATTTGGTCAGTTCTACATCTTGGCTATTATAGTAACATGAACATGCATATGCATATTTTTGTGATAATATTTTTTCATTTCTTGAGGCATATAGTTAGGTAAAGTTGCTAGATAACTCAACGTGTATTGTATTGTAACTCTATGTATAGTTTTTTGGGTACCTACCAAACTATTTTCTACAGTGATTAAATCACTTTATATTTCTACCAGTAAAATGCTAAATTTTCTCAAAATTCTTTTTGTTTAAATTTTAATGTTTTATTTTTATTTTTTCCAGTGATTATTATTTTATTGTATTTTATTTTAAAAAGCAAAACAGAAAAAAGGGCAGAAATGATACAGAATTTCAAAAAATAGCAGGAAATTAAAACTAGTTAATACATTGCATGTTGTTATTATAGAAGTAGTTGTTCAAGTAACAAGATCTAGGCACAAAAATGACCAAACAATCAAACAATGACAGCACAAACTGTTCTTTTTGATGAGCTAACAGAGATTAGTAGTATAGTTATCTATCCTGCATATATATATACATACATACATTTATATATGTATACCTACATACATATAATCTCTTCCTTTCTCCTTTTCTCCTTTCCCCTATCCCAGTTGTTCTTTTTATTTTGAGTACTATTTTCCTGTCATTATCACAATATCTTGTGTATATTTTGGATCTTATTATTTTCAGTTTATTTTTTATTTTTATTTTTTGCACTAGGGAGACAATATGATATTTATAAATGTGAGCTTGATTTATTTCACTTATGAGTATGGTCTCAAGTTGCTTCCATTTACCTATAAAAGCTCAAGATTATCCTTTTTCACAGCCAAGTAATATTCTATTATATAAAATACCACATCTTTTTTATCCATTTCTTGGTTAATGGGTATTTGGATTGTTTTCAAAATTTTGATATTAAAAATTCTGCTGCTCTGAACATAGGTGCACAAATATTGCTGTGGCACAATGTTTTCAATTTTTCTGGTAAAGTACCCAAAAGGAGAATAGCTGGATTGAAGGAGACTTCCAGTCCTAGTTTTATGAGGAACATCCCCACTGATTTCCACAGTGGTTGCACCAGTCTACACACCCACCAAAAGTGAGAAAGAGTTCCTTTTCCCACACATTTCCACCAACATTTGTTATCTGTTGATTTCTTGATGGCAACCCTTCTTTCTGGAGTGATATGGAATCTCAGTGCTGTTTTAATTTGCATTTATCAAATGATCCATGATGTTGAACGTGTCTTCATGTATTTATTTGCCATTTGTATTTCTTCACCTGAGACATGCATGCTCATCTCAGATGCTCATTTTTGGATTGGGTCTTTGAATTTTGGGGACCTGATGTTTTTCAGGATTTTTTTTTGTCTTTTTGAGACAAGGTCTCATTATGCAGTTTAGGCTGGTCTTGAGCTCAATTTGCAGCACAGGTTAGTCTCAAACTTGCCAAGATCCTCCTGCCTCAGTGCCCTGAGTGGTGGGATTATAGGTGTGTGCCACCACACCTGGTTGTTTTTCAGTTCTTTATATGTTCTAGATAGAAGTCTTTTGTCTCAGGAACAGCTGATTAAAATTCTTTTCCATTCTGTGGTTTACTCTTCACTGTTTTGATGATTTCTTTTGAAGTACAAAATCTTTTTAATGACAAGAGATCCTTGTTGTTGATTCTTTGAAGTACTTTCCATGCAGTTTGTGTTTTGTTCATGAACTCTTTGCCTACCCCTATGTCTTCAAGATTTCTTCCCTCCTTGTCTTACAGTAGATTTAGTGTTTCTATTTTAATATTTAGACCTTTGACCATTTCTAATTTAGTTTAGTGCATGGTGATAGACATGGGTCTAGTTTCAGTCTTTGGCATGTGGAAAGAAAATTTTACCAGCACCATTTCTTAAAGAGGTTATCTTTTTTCCAGTGAACATGTTTAGCCCCTTTGTCAAAGATAATTATACTACAAAGGTATAAAAGTATAAAAGTATACTACCTTTGTAGTATAATTTCAAATCAGGGATTGTGGTGCCTCCTCCCTTGCCTTTGTTGCCCAGGATTCCCTTTGCTATTATATGTCTCTTCTGGTTCCAAATGAAGTTTAGAAATGTTTTCTCTAGATCTGTAAGATGTGTTAATGATATTTTGATAGGGATTGCATTAATTCTATATAACAGTTTTGGGAGTACGGCCATTTTCAAAGTGTTTGTTCTTTCTAACCAAGAACAAGGGATATCTTTCCATTTTCTGACATCCTCTTTAATATTCTTTTTTAGAGTAGTATGGTTTTTAGTATATAGGTCTTTAACATTCTTTTTCAGATTGATTTGTAAGTATTTAATTGTTTTGGATGCTGTTGTGAAAGGTGTTATATCCATAATTTCTCTCAGTGAATTTGTTGTTTGTATACAGAATGTTATTGATTTTTTTAGTTTTGACTTTGTATCCAGCTACACTGCTGAATTTTCTTATTAATTCTCATAGTCTTTTTTTCTGGAAAATTAAGGACATAAGGATCAGATGGCAGCGCAGCCATGGGAGAAGGCTTCTGGCCTGGTGCTTCTGGGTCCTGTGAAGTACACCAGTCAGTGGCCTTGCTCCAATATTCTGAACGTTCCATCCATCCCTACCCACTCTCCTTAACCACCCTCCCTCAATACCATTCAGCCTGGCCACTGGTTTCCCCATCTCACAAATGCTGTGTAAGGGCAGATAATAAAAACATCCTGGCTGCACAGAATTCTACCCCAAAGCAAAGCAATGGGTAACGGTACAGTGATTATGCTTTATTTTTTAAAAATTTTTAAAAATTTTAATAGGGAGTAAAATTAAACACAACAAAACAGAACAGAACAGAACAGAACAGAAAGGACATAAGAAAGCATAAATTTCAAAGCTAGACAACCAGAGATCTTCACTATCTGTCATATTGTCTATTGTTTTCTTCCAGATGGTTGTCCTTATCTTTGCATATGGGGAGCTCATACTAAATAATGTAGCCAATCTTTTCACAAGATGTGTAGTTCACTGGCTCCCACTTGCTAAGCAGGGGGGAGCAGGAGGGGAGACACAGGACGGGAGACAGGACGACATGAGATGTCTGATTCTCAGCCCACAAGCAGCCGGCAGGATCACAGCCACTCCCAGAGAGGGGAGGAGCTCCTTGTTTTCCTGGCACCCCGAGTCAACCACATTGTGCAGGTCTTGACGTGCCAGGGTCTCTCTCCTTCTGGCCGCTGAAAGTCTGCCACACTCTGAGCCACCCCCCAGAGAGAGGAGGAGCTCCTTGTAGTCTTTTGATGGAGATTTTGGGTTCTTCTATGTAGAGTATCATGTCAGTTGCAAATAATGATAATTTAACTTCTTCCTTTTTGATCCTTATTCCTTTTATTTCTCTCTTCTCTAATTGCTTTGGCAAATATTTCCAGAACTATGTTGAATAGGAGTGCTGATAGTGGACAGCTTCTTCTTGTTCCTAATTTTAGAGTGAAAGCTTGCAGTTTTTGTTCATTTAGTGTAATGTTAGCTGTTGGTTTGTCATAGACGGCATTTTTCAAATTGAGGTGAAGATCATCTAGTCTGCCTTTCTGTAGGTTTTTTTTTTATCATGAACAAGTGCTGAACTTTATTAAAAGCTTTTTCTGTGTCTATTGAAATCATTACATGATTTTTGTCATTGGCTCTGTTGATGAGGTGTAGTACATTTATTGATTTGCATGTGTTAAACTATCCCTACATTCCTGGGATAAATCCCAGTTGGTCATAATGTATAATCCTCTTGATGATTGGCTGCATTCTATTTGCCAGTGTTTTATTGAGAATTTTTGCATTGATGTGCATTAGGGAGATTGACCTATAGCTCTCCTTTTTGGTTGGGTCTTTCTCTGGTTTTGTCATCAGAATAACAGGAATGAGTTAGGGGGAATTGCTTCCATTTGAATATCATTGAAGAGTTTAAAGAGTATTTTCATTACATCTTCTCTAAATTTCTTCTAGAATTCAGTCATGAATCCATCAGCTTTTCTTTGTTTGAAAGTTTTTAATCACATTTTTTAATTTCAGTAGCTGATATTGGGTTATTCAAAATTATTATATCTTCTTGATTCAGCTTTGGTGTTTCATATGTTTCTAGAAATCTGTCCAGTTCTTGTGTTTTCTACCCTATATGAGTAAAGATTTTTGTTGTAAGTATTCAAGATCTTAATTTCCATGGAATCTTTAGTAATTTCGCCCTTTACATTCCTTATTGCATGAATTTGAGATTTTTTTCTTTTTCTTGATACGGTTGGCTAACTGTTTATCAATTTTTTGTTTATTCAAAGAATCAATTCTTTGATTCATTAATTCTTAGTATTATTTTATTAGCCCCAATTGCATTAATTTTTACTCTGATCTTTCTAATTTGCTCTCTTCTGTGAACTTTGAGATTGACTTGCTCTTCTTTTCATAGAAACTTGAGTTATAGGATTTGGTTGTTAATTTGTGCTCATTCTGATTTCCTGGTGTGACAATTCATTGCTATATATTTCCCTCTTAGGACAATTTTCATTGTGTCCTGTAAGATCGGTGTCGCGCGGAAGAAGGCTCTAAGGACTCAAGTCTCGTTATGATATCGGGGGCTTTATTACCATGCGCATGGGGTCCACCAAGCAAGCAGGCAAGGAGGACCCCGAGAGGGGTCCGTGCAGGGTTTTTAAGCTATTGAACAAAGGGAGGCGGAGACGGTGCAAGCGTAGGTACAGAAGCAGATGGCATTAGTCAGTTTTGAACGGCGCAGGGCTTGTCAGAGGCTGATTGGGAGTTGCTAGGGGGAAGTCAGGCTAGGGGCAACGGGGGTGTTAGGGTCAGAGCTTGGTCAGCCTGTCCTGGGAAATGTTTGTTTACAGTCAGCTATGGGAACACCTTGCGGTTAAGCTAGTGGAAAGTCCCTTTCTGACTTCCGGGAAAGTAGGGGGCGGTGGGCACATTTTTATATTAACCCACATTGACA
>PVJX010049155.1:0-11198 GCA_004027295.1 Dolichotis patagonum
ATATATTTCACTTTCAAATTTGAGTTAATGAATGTATTACTTTAATAATAAGTGCAGTAAAATTATTTCTATTGGTAAATCTCTTTTAATATTTTAACTATAAAAGCACAGTGTTGCACAATGTTTAAGACTGTGAGAGGAGAAGTGACTAGGATGTCAAATTCAAGTGTATCCACTGGAAACTCTTTTTCAGCATCTGGAATATGAAGATGTAAAAGTACTTGGCCTCTCAGGGTTAAAGTGATCTGGTACAGGTTGAGGACTTAGAGAAATACTGACACATAACAGGTTCTAAATAAAAGAGATCCACAGGGAGACTCAGGATTAACACAGCACCTCAGATTTACAAATTTTCCAAAACAAAATCGGATTCACCTCTTTATGTATAAGGAATGTATTCTTGCCTTTCCTCCAAAGATAATGAATATAAAGAATAAAAATATATTGTAATGTGAGTTTTTGTTATTAAATGACTTTATGACATAAAACATTTTTTGAGGTGCAGATTTAATTGTATTTTTTCCAGCAAAACGTGATTTAGTGCTATAAAAAGAAAACACTTAAGGTTTTTCAGAATTGTCTTAAAAGCAATTTAAAAAATATATAAAGTGGGATCTTTTTCTCATTATCTTCAAGTTGTAACACATAAATTAAATGTTTCAGAAGTTAATTATTTTAACGTGAAGCTAATTCAAATTATTTGTTTAAAATGCAAATAACTAATTCTACAAGACTGTTACTTAGTTTTAAATTTAACTAAAATCCACTTGATATTTTATAGCACATATCTCCTGTTTAAAAGATTAAAAACACATATTTGATCAAACTATTATTCCTATAGGTTAAAGCCAAAAGCACTATACAATTAAAGAAACATATCAACACAAATTCAAAATAAATTCACCGCTAAGTAATTATGGGTATTATATAATTTTATTTTATAAGTGACAACTAACTGGTCAGTCATCTCTTAACTTAGCATACATAAAGTCATAGATATTAATGATCTGAGGTAATATAGTGTCCATGTCTTAAGAATGGAGAAGTATTAGTTTACCAAGAAAAAACAGTGGACATTAGAAGTGTAAGATATTCATATATGCAAATAGATGTGGTAAAAATAAAAATGCCTCTGAGAATCTTTGATTGATATAATGAAACCCTGCTGTGGAAGATTCTGAGTACCATCAGAGATCTGGTTCAGGATGGATTATGCTAAGAACATTTGATCTTATGTACTTTTTCTATTTATCAAAAAACTTGGAAATCCTCAGGTACTTTCTCCATCTTGTAACATTACTGCAAAATGAATGACACAGGTTATCCTAACTCTTTATTCACTATATCATCTTGCAATTTTTCTACCAAAATTATTCTACCTTCACTCAACTTTGGTCAGTATCCTGCACCCTTAGATGCAGGTAATTTTGTTTTCTCTATTTAATAAACTGAACTTATACATTGATAATGCCTTGCCTCTCCTCATACATACAAATTTATCTGGGTCTAAGGCAACCAATTAAAAAATAATTCTTGTGACAGATAAGTAAGACAAACCTCTTACCAAAATTCTCTATGTTCATGGAAAGAGTTCACTTTTTGGACTGGAATGCTATGTAGATATACAATGCAATCTCTTCAATAATCTACAACTGTTCATTACTTTATACCAAGCTGCCTTATCTATATTGGATTATATGGTGAGGCACCTAAACAAAATACAAAAGACCTTCCCCAAAGAAATTAAAGAATTTGACAGTTGTAAAGAACATTATTTATCTGACAGGGACTGAATAAAATTATTCATTAATTATTTTATTACATGTTGACTTCATGGATGAAAGACAGTAGTCTGAAAAAAATATATATAAATAGTCCAGTTATTCAAATCTACAAAGTTTAAATTAGAGAATTAGGCCTATCCTTTAAGTACTGTAATTCACTAAGATACAAATTTACACAAGGCACCAACTCCTAACTCAGTTTCTTTCTTTAGTAAGTGGGCAGCAACAATTTCAACTTTCAAGCTTGCATGGAGAACTAAATTTGACAATAATGTATGTAGAATCTGTATTAAACCTATGAAAATCATAGATTATTTTGATAGAGTCCTAACCTGGAAGAAAATAATGATATAGGTTCATAAAATGGATCTTTGGTTTTTGAAACTAAAAATACTCTTTTATTTCCAAATATGAGTACTAATTGTCAGTAATAAAATTTATAGTGTCACTATTCCACTGAGCTGAAGTTCAAGGCAGAATATGAAAGCCATAAATGTGTCTTCCCTGGGGCTGCTTCCTCACCCATTACTCCACAACTGCAGCAAGAATTTTTCTCTGGGTATAAAATTTCTATTCCTAGCAACTGAGCATTTCAAATAATTGTTCAAAGTAGATGGAAAACTAACTAGTTTGATATATATGAACTTAAGTAATATATCAGTGAACACAAGAAATTCAGACCTGAGAAAGAAAGAATGCACTAAAGAGAGAGTAATCTTTCTGATTAAATAAAGTGTTTTACACCCAGAATTTACTGATTTCCCAGGTGAGGAACTGGATTGGAGTCAGTGTAGGAAGGCCACAGCATCACACAGTGCTGTGAATGTCATTCCACTGACCTGTCCCCCCCTTCATCATTTCCCCATGATCAAAACAGACTTCTCAAGGTTCTTTTTTTCCATTAGAATCTAAATTCACTAACAGAATACCTCTACATAGTTAGAATTCATGACATGTCTGCTGTTTTATTATCATACCAATTCTGTTTATTTAGAGATGTGTGTTTATACACTTTTCTCCTCCTTCTTCCTCCTCACAAGCATAATACTCCATTTGTGTAATCTTTTTCTTTTTGCTTTGGTGATAGACATACATCCAGTGCTTCATGTATGCCAAGCATTGACTCTAGCACTGATCTGCTCCAGATACCACTGATTTGTGTATTATAAGGCTCATTTAAGGAAAAAAAAAAACTACACTGTGTGACTTCTAGCAAGAATAATATAAACTAATGCTGAAGGACTTGTCTTAGCTATTTTTCACTCATCGCTGAGACAAAATACCTGATGCCCAAAGTTAGGAAAGGAAAGGTTTATTTCTTACAGTTTTTGGAGGTTTTAGTCTATACTCAGTTGGCTCCAAGGCAGGGTGGCATGGCGGGGGCCGCCGTTCATGGTGGCTGCAAACCGCAAGTGGAAACCGGCAAGGGAAAGACACCCCTTCTTCCTGCCATTACATCACATCTTGGCTCCGCCCCGAGGCCAGGGTAGCACTCACACCTCCAATCCAAGCACTAGACAATGAAGCAATCACAAATGCACAATGCAAATACATGAGGCCTGGGGGCCACCGACATAAACCATGACATTCCACCCCTGGCCCCAAAGACCCATGTACAGCCTTTATATAAAAGATATTTAGTCCATCTCCAAGAGTTGTCAAAGTCTTAACATTTTTAGCATTGCTGAGAAGTCTAAGTCCCAAGTCTCCTCCAAGAAGTCCAAGTCTCAAGTCTCCCCCAATATCTATGGCAAACTCTTAACTGTAACCCCCTGTACAAGTGAAACAAGGTTAAACATTTCTGAAATGCAAAGACACAAAATAAACATCACCATTCCAAAAGTTACAAATGGGAGAATATAAAGCATTGGGAACAAAGCAAGTCCAATATCCAGCAGGGCGAACACTAAGCCCTAGAGTTTTATGCTCAGCATTTGAAACTATCTGATTGCAAGCTCCAAAAGGCTTGGGTGATTCTACCCCCATGGCACTTTTAGGGATTTTAGCTCCAGCAGCTTTTTTTTTTTAAACCTTCTCTGCTCAGTTTTTGCAGCTTTTCTTGGATGATCCACGTTTTTGGCTTTTCCAAACTTTTGGGGTCTCTACTGCACCTTTGGCTTCACACTTACATCTTTACATATTGCCCTCTCAGGGGCACACTGCTTGGCTTCCCAGGCCCTTTGCAATTGAGGTGGAAGCCGTCTTACCTTCAGAATTTTTGTATTTTCCTTGCACCTAAAATCAGCACCATGTGGATGCCTCCAAGGTCTGCTGCCAGCTGGAGCAGTAGCCAGGCTTTTTTCTCTCTTGGCTGTAGGGGTCCAGTGCCTGGATTGCTGGGCTCTGTTTACCTGATTGTGATGAAAAGATTTTCTATGTTTCCTCCATTCTGGAACCTCATGTGGCTGCCACCATTTTGGAACCTCATGTGGCCTCCTGTGCCATTTTGGAGCATGGTACTCTGAAGCTTTTTTATCTGAGAAAATTTTTTCACCTTTGCAGTTTTGGGGCTGCAAAGGGTGGAGACCCACTGCTTCCTGGGATGCCCGGTGGCCATCTTTCTTATCTCTCTGTTTCTTCTCAGCAATCAAAGTCTCAGCATTATCTTTACAATCCATAGCTTTACTGGAGTTTTCCTTTTGGCCAAACTCACAGTGCTTTAAATTATCCTGCTGGGCTCTTTGCTCTTGATTTGCAACATAGATCTGGCTAAAAGTCCCCCACAATAGCCATGCCACAGCCTCAAAGTTTGCCTTGAAATTTTCTTTGCCAGATTAATCAGTCCATTACCCTTAATCTCAGTCTCAGGCAAAGTCTCTGGGCATGAGTAAAATGCAGACAAACTTTCTGCCAAGCCATAACACACATCATAGGGAGTCCAACAACCAATACAGTCCTTCTTCCCAGCAGAAACCTCCCAAGCCTGGTCTTTACCATCAGGTTTTCTAGCCTTCTGGTCTCCTGAGCTCTGACCATAATCTCCTCTACAGAACAACCTAAGTTGCTCCAGCTCTGTGTATCCAGGCAACATGTCCAAACCTTTCCAAACTCTGCCCACAAGCCATTTCCAAAGCCTTTCGAAAAACATGGTCAGGTATAGTCACAGCAATGACCCCACTCCTAGTACCAAATTCTGTCTTAGCTATTTTTTACTCATTGCTGAGACAAAATACCTGATGACCAAAGTTGGGAAAGGAAAGGTTTATTTCTTACAGTTTTGGGAGGTTTTAGTCCATACTCAGTTGGCTCAAAGGCAGGGTGGCATGGCAGGGCCATGGTTTATGGCGGCTGCAAACCACAAGCAGACAAGACAGACACACATTCTTCCTGCCATTACATCACATCACATCTTGGCTCCACCCCTAGACCGGTGTAGCACTCACACCCCCAATCCAAGCAATAGACAATAAATCAATCACAAATGCACAATGCAAATACATGAGACCTGGGGGCCACCAACATAAGCCATGACAGGATTTTATAAAATAAATAGGAAATCTAGTCTCACTAAATACATTTGTGCTGTCTAGAATGTTCTGAGGTAATATCTGAGTAATTCAACCGGTTCTAAGTACCTCTGACAGAAACTCATCTGGGCCACCCCTCAGGACAAGCTTCTTTGTTACATGTCCTTGAGTTGGGTTTCTGGCAATTTTTAGTACCTGGCATTATCAAGAATTTTAATTTTATACAACATTCTTGTACATATAGCATAAAATTTAGGAAAAAGTAACATTTTCTTTTTCAAAGTCAATTTAAAGCACATACCTACAAGGAGCTTTTTGAAAGTGAATGCCTTATGATTCAGTAAAATCATCAAATGAAATTTAATAATACCAAGGCTTTTGTTGATTTCATTTCATAAAAATATGTTTATGGAACCAGTTTTCAAGCACACAGCTATATCTTACTGAATATAGATAAAGCAACAAAAATACATTTGCATATTTTCATTTTCCTTGAAATATATAGTAGTGTTTATATGAATACAATCTATAACATTTTATAATCCAACATAAGATACATTGAAATAACAAAAAAACTTTTAATCATGAAATTGATGGATGCCTCAATATTTCTTACTCCAATGTGCTGAAAGATAGAAATAAAAGTATGTTAAGAAAATATTTAAGAATACATGAAATATAAGCAAAAATATCTAATTGAGTAAACTCCTTGAAGAAAATAATTTCAATGCAGTTTTAGAAACTAAACTTTAACTTCACATTTAAGTGTTCCAGAATATTTCAATTCATTTAAAATATAAAGACGTGAAACAAGAGAATTGGTTCAGAAGTTTAGCTATAAAGAGGTAAAATGTTCAAATTAATCATCAGGACATGATTTAAGTTCTCAGTTACAAGGTCCAAATTTCTTCATCTCCTTTGGATTGTTTTTCCTGTCAATCACTGTTGTTACTGATAAGTGCATATAGTTCACAAGTGACTGCTCTCATGCAAACACTCACAAAAACACACGTGACATCCCCGAGGAGCAATAAACCACATTCTAGCACCTTGGCAGATGTTGCTTATGTTGCTGGCAGGTGATGAAACTGAGGAAAGACGCTTGTCATCTCAAATCCCAGAGACTAACACTTTCATCTCAGAAATGAAAATATCCACTCATAAATCCGTGAGATGGAAAAAATGAAACAGACCGTGACTCTCAACCACACCTATCTTCTGGAGCCTCCTTCAATGGCATAAAGAAGTTGCCTTTGTTTAGTTGGCAACTGAACATCGTCTTGCTTTGGGTCTCATAGCTCTTCGCATTTGCCACCATAGTGGCCATTTAATCAAGATTCCTTTTAAAGTGGTGAATGTTAGCTGAATGTCCCAAGAGGGCCGATTCCCTTCAATTTCAAGTCTGTTTTGACCCCAAATGCATTAACCTGGGCTGCCCACATTTCTTCCTGTGCTGTCATGTAAGATATACTCAGCATCAAATATAGAACAATGACCTTGAAAGAAGAGGGAAAAACGCAATGCACATACTCCGGAACACACACACACAAACACACACACACACACACACACACACACACACACACACACACAAACACACACACACCACCTAAACATGCACCCATGCTTAGTAACTCAGGCTAGAATCTAGGTTCTGTCAAAATTATTCCTTATTTTATTTTCCTGAAGTAGTGCCATGTATTATCGCTCCTGGGTTTACGCCCCTCAGCTGAGGCAATGCAGAATGGGTAGTTTGCTTACTTAACTATACATGGCTGCTTGAGTGTTCACTGTGATTAGAAGTAAAATAGGTATTGTGCAGGAAAAATACTACTGAAACAAGGTGAGCATTCTGGTGTTCGAGTTTAGCTCTAAAACATCCCCACAGTCTCGTGTGTGCAGCCATGGAGCTTTCAGATGGCCGGATCATGGAGCTGCTGTTACTCTTTGCTGGATTATTAATGTGCTGATGAGTTCACAGCAGAGTGTGCTTGGAGGAGACGGGTTCTCATGAGGGGTGAGTTTTGGGTAAAAGACCTGGCACGGTGTAACTTCATCGCTGACAACTCCTTCCTTCTCTGGCTCCCTTCTTGCTCTCTTTGCCTTTCTTTTCTCCTGGTTTGAGCAGCTTCTGTCTGCCATGTCCTTCCACTGTGATATTTTTGCCTTGGATTCAGGTAACTATGGGTTGAACCTTCTGAAACTATAAGCCAAAAGAAAGTTTTTTCTCCTGTAAATTGTGTTTGTCAGTTATTTGTAAAGAATCATTAAACAATTCATGAATGATAGTTCTGATTCTAACTGGTCCTGTGAAATTCATTTTATTTTTTTTTATTCTTTTTCTTTTATTTAAAGAGAAAAAAACAGGAAAAGGGTAGGAATGATACAAAATTTTTTAAAAAAGATAAACAGTAAGAAATCACTAGTAGATAAATTACATATTGTCCTCTTAGAAATAGTTGCTCAAGTTACAAAATTAAATCATACAAAGTAGACATTCAAACAGTGAGACTGTAAACAGCTACACATGCATGAGTCTTTACATGTATTTCTATCCTCTCTGTATTAGAGGGAAATACTAAACATAACAAGACAAAACAAAACAAATTTCTGTAAGAACATGAAACCAAAAAGTCATATAAAACCACAGTACAAAGTGCTCTACAATGGTTACTGTGTTGTCTCTCGTTATCTTCAATAGAATTATCTATATCACCAGGCATATTTGGATATAGCAGTATAATTGAATAAACAGTGTGCAAACACCTGGTAGTGGCAAGGGCAGGGTGCTTAGTGACTATGGTTCTCATTTCATGTTATCCTATATCCCTTGTTCAAGTTATCATGAAAAGTAAAAACAGAGAAAATAGTTCTGGTCATTGGAGCCACATCTGACAAACTGTCCTCTACCTACCCCATTACCATGCTGTATGATCTCAAACACTTCCATAAAACTCTTCTGTCGATTAACATTTTAAAGGGCTTTGTGGCCACCACACTCGCATTTTGCAGCTAGGGATGTTTCATTACTGTCAATTAAAACTCTCTAAGAAGCAAGATTGGCAAGCATTTATTTATTTATTTTCCTTAGAGGCAGCATGGGAGGCTTGGATTTTGTAAAGTAGGCGGGGTGCTGTTCTGTGCTGCTTTAAAGGCAACGCTAGTGTGAAATAATTCTCCTAATGTGAAGCTATCCCCATTAAAACATAAAGCATAATTGTGGAAAGCAATTTGCTCAGTAGCAGAGAACTAACAGGGTTTCTTATTGTGATTCAGTAACAAGGGAGCATGGAGAAGCAATGCTGAAAAAGCTCCCAAAACTCTTTAATTTTGTTCAAATGTGATTTTCCTCTGCGAAGCCAATGTGAAAAGTTGAAATCATTCCTATTGCACTCAGAAGCAAGATGTATATGCATTTCCTGTAAATTATACTTTTCTGACTTCAATGAATTTAAACACTTTGATTTGTGCTTTCCAAAATCTGAACTAACCTTGAGCCTATGACACTGCCATTAACCCAGTAAAAGTAAATCTTTAGCTGGGTCAAAAGTTGTTAAACTTAAAGTTCTGATCAGTTTCGTTATAGTTTTTACAGTGTCTTCCTTTTACCAATTAGTGCTGTATTTCAATGAAGATAGCATTGCAGTGTGAAAGGTTAATAAATATTAATAATAAATATTTAAAAATCAATAGCATCATTAAAAAATACTTTCCTGCATTATACAGTCAAATTAATAATACCTATAAATATATCAGATACTAATATTACATATAGCCTACTAAAGTCAAAATCAATAATAACAATGGATCTACTTTTAAGAAATTAGTAAGCCATCTTTCTATTTCTATTTCTTTTATTGGTCATAACACACAACAAGCAAATGTCAGAAACCACATCTGATTGTAGCAGATACATATTTACTTTCTAAAAATATAGCTAGCTTACTTTGTTTTATAGCATTACCCACTGACTCAAGGGACAAGGAACAGACACTTTTTATTTTCCTTATCAGGTTTTAGTGGTGGTTCCCAGGAGTGAAAAAACAGTGACTTTGGATCTTTGCTGTGCCCAGGTAAGAAACAGCTCGAGAGCACGGTGTAGCCTTCCCTAAGCCCCTGCCAGCCAGGTGCTGCATCCCCGTGCCAGCCCCGTGCACTTTTCTGTGACGCTCCTTGCACAGCTGGTGAGCAGACACTTCTCATCGCGTCACCTCTTGGCAACAGATGCCTCTCCCGAGGCACAGATGCTGAGCATCCACCCAACCCTAACATTAGCCTTGTGCTCCGGACTAATTGGGCCAGCAGGGTCACAAATAAATTGAATAATTAGATAACAGACATGATTACTTCTGTAACTAACCCTCATATGGAATCATCATGCTCTGTTCCAGTTCAAATAGAGACTGTGAGTTTTAAAAGCAATGAATTACCAGATGTATCTTCAAACTGCTCCCCCAGAATGAAGGTGTTTTTATGTATGACACTCTGTGTAGATACATAGTTGCATTTTTTCACACAGAGTCATATATGCTGATGCATATTCATTTCAGTTCAGTGGCTTCCAATGGATTTGTTTTTATGTTGATAAGTTTTTTCCTTACTTAAAAAGCTTATGGTATAACACAGACACACACACACACACACACACACACACACACACACACATGAAATTAAAGATCACCCTTTTTCTCTCCCACCAGCACAGAGCCTCAGCTACAAGAATTTCTTATGGTTTGCTCATGATTCCCTTATCTCTACCTCTTATCTCTACTCTTTACGTCTAGTCCACCACTTTAATTCTCGATGAAAAATATGTGCTGCTAAACGATGCTTAAAACTGAGGTGCAGAGGGCCCTCCTAGATTTCTTCTATGCCCATCTTTTGCAAGGACCCAATTTGAATAGCCTAGATTCATTTCATTTTGCATGGATCTGTCCCTCTGTCCCACAAATCAGCCTTTTGAGGTACCCTCCTCACCCCTCACCCTTACAATGTTCACCTCCCAATTCAGCACCACATAATGCTGGTTTTTCTTTCTAAAATTTTCACGACTGCAGCTATTTCTCTCTGTTAGCACAATGTGGGGTACTTGTGATACTTTCCTGAAGTAACACACTAAGTTCTCTTTCTTGGTAGAGTCCATTCTACAGCTGAGTCTCCAAACTTGTTACGTCCAAACCTCCTCCCAGAGTCCCATCTCTTTACCAGCCATACCTGTATCTCAATCATTAAAATATAACAACATGCTGCTTGCTGTGATATGAACTCCTCCATCAGCCTGGAACATTTTTCTCTCCTTCATCTAGTAAGCTGCAGGCCTTCCAAGCTCTGTCCATCAATTCTTTCAAGGAGTCTTCTCTCATGTTCCAATTCCAGTGCATACCAATGAATTATGTAGACTCTAGCACCATTCACAGTTATTTTAGAGAACTTTCCTTGGCCTACAGTTATGTGTTTTGAACCATAGTTCTAGCTTGTAGTTATTCTGACTCGGGCCCAATGTTGGACATGCAAAGAGACACTTCACTAACCAAGTCATGAATGATAAAATGGCATTTTGTTCAAAAGGGGTCAAATGTTTGATAAGCAATAAGAATGAGAGAGATCTCAGAAGTCATTACTCAATATTTATTTATAAATTTGCCATATTGTTTATATTCTACTTTAAAAAGATTCTGTCATAAATGCTTTCATGTGTTATAAAATTAGTATGCAAGGATAAATATGTGACAGACACAGGAAATGTCCCTGGGGATATAAATAGATTTAAAATACAGACTGGGCCTACAAGAAAATTAAAATCTAGTGAGTAACTTAAATCCATATAAACAAAATCAGATGCCATGAGGGAAATGTAGTGCAATAGTGAATTAGTTAAGCTGTGGTCTGGATATCAGAGAGCAAGCTGCCAGTAAAAATGATCTCAGCTTTGTGTGTGAATGAGAGA
>PVJX010049156.1:0-11205 GCA_004027295.1 Dolichotis patagonum
TGTCTGAACCAATTTACACATTTACTAGTAGTGTACAAGGTCTCCTGACCCACTACCCCTTACGAGGTTTTTGTTTTGTTTTGTATCTTTGTGGATAGCCATTCTGACTGGGGAATCTCCATGTAGTTTAGATTTACATTTCTCTGATGCCTAAAGATGTTGAGGATTTATCAATGTAACTATTGGCCTTTTTTTTTTTTTTAGTTCTTTTGAGACATGTCCATACAGTTCATTTCACCACTTATTGATTGGATTACCCTGTTGATGTTGTTAGGTTTTTGAGTTATTTATATATTTCAGATATTAATCCTCTGTCAGATGAATAGTTGGCAAAGAGTTTCGCATACTCTGTAGAAAGTTTGTTCAGCTTGTTTTTCTTTCACTGTGCACAAGTGTTTTAATTTGATGTAATCCCATTTGTGAATTTTTGTTTTTGCTCCCTGACTATTAATGTCCTATCCAGGAAACCATTGTCTGTGCCAATATCTTGAAGTGTTTTTCCTGCTCTCCTTTAGGAGTTTCAAAGTTTCAGGCCTTACCTTTATGTTTTCAATCCATTTTGAGTTGGTTTTTGTACACAGTGTGAGATAGGGATCTAGTTTCAATCTTTGGCATGTGGATATCCAGTTTTCCCAGCACCGTTTGTTAAAAAAGCTGTCTTTTAACCAACATATGTTTTTGGCATCTTTGTTGAGAATCAGGTGGCTGTAGCTGCATGGGTTTATATCTGTGTTCTCTATTTTATTCCATTGGCATATATTTCTGGTTTTATGCCAATACTGCAAGGTTCTTGTCACTGTATTCTTATAGTATATTTTGAAATTGTGTATCACGACACCTTCAGCATTGCTCCTTTTGCTTAGAATTGCTTTGGTTATTTGGGTTTTTTTGTGCTTCTATATGAATTTAGGTTTATTTTTTCTAGTTCCATGTAAGTTATTGGTACTTTGATGGGGACTGCACTGAATCAGCAGCTTACCTTTGGTAACATAGCCATCTTTACAATATTGATTCTGATGATACATATATGGGAGTTCTCTCTATTTTCTAGAATCTTCTTCAATTTCTTTCTTAGTGTCTTACAATTTTCTCTGTAGAGGTCTTTCATCTTGTTGACTACATTTATTCCCAGGTATTTTATTTAATTTTTTGAAGCTATTGCAAATGAAATTGCTTTCTTGATTTCTTTCTCAGAAAATTGGTTATTGGTGTATAGAAAAGCTATTAATTTTTATATATCAGTTTTGTATCCTGCTAGGCTGAATTTCCTTATTAGTTTTAAGAGGCTTTTCATGGTGTTTTTAGGGTGCTATTTAGAATCATACAATCTGCACAAAGGACTGACTTGATTTCTTCCTTTTCTATTGTGTCATACTTATTTCTTTCTCTTGCTTAATTGCTTTGGCTAAAATTTCAAAGACTATGTTTAACAGAAGTGTTCTTGATTTTGAAAGAAGTGCTTTCAGTTTTTCTCATTCAATATGATGTTGGCTATGAGTTTGTCACATATAGCCCTTATTGTGTTGAGGCAAGATCTTTCTATACCTGTTGTCTGGGTTTTCATCATAAAGGGATGCTGGATTTTGTCAAAGGCATTTTCTGTATCTGTTGAGATTATCCCATGATTTTTATTCTTGATTCAATTTATCATAGTTATTGATTTGGGCATGTTGAATCATCTTTGCTTCTCTGGTAAAAAACCAACTTGATCATGGCGTATGATCTCTCTAAGGTGTTGAATTCAGTTGCAATTTTATTTTTATTTATTTATTTTTTGGTAGCAGAGATTGAACTCATGACCTCACACTTGCCAGGCAGGCACTTGTGCCACTAAGCTAAAACCCTGGCCCTCAGTTGCAATTTTATTGAGAACTTTTTACATCTTGTTCATCAAAGACATTTATCTATAGTTTTGTTGTTGTTGTGTCCTTGTCTGGTTTTGGTATCAGTGTGATATTGGCCTCCTAGAATACGTTTGGAAGTGTTCCTTCCTATGTATTTCATAGAATAATCTGAGCAAAACAGCTATTAGTTCTTTAAAGGTCGTGTAAAATTCAGAAGTGAATTCAATGCTGGGCTTTGTTGGGAGACTATTACTGCTTCAATCTCATTGCTTGTTATTGATCAGTGTAGTTTGTTGTTTTGTTTTGTTTTTGTTAATATCCTCTAGGTTCAGTTTTGGAAGCCATATTTGTATAAAAATTTATCCATTTCTTTTACATTTGCCAAATTATTGGAATATTAGTTTTCAAGGTAATTCTTAATGATCCCTTGATTTCAGTAGTAACTGCCATAATATATCCTTTTTCACTTCTAATTTTCCTGATTTGGGTTTTTTTTCTTTTTCTTTGATTAGTTGGCTAGAAGTTTACCTATGTTATTTATCTTTTTGAAGAACCAAGTCTTGGGTTCATTGATCCTTTGTATTATTCATTTAATCTCTATGTTATTAATTTCAGCTCTGATTTTTATTATTTTTTTCTTCTACTGGTTTTAAGTTTGGCTTGTTCTTAATTTTCTAAGACCTTATGATGCATTATTGGGTTGGTTATTTGAGACAGCTTTCTTTCTAATGTAGGCACTCATAGTTAATAAATTTCCCTTTTAGAACTTCCTTCACTGTATCACACAGATTCTGTTGTTTGGTATGTATTAATCACTTTTCCATTTCTGGGACAAAACACTCCAACACCCACAACTTGAAGGAGGAAAAGTTTATTTGGTCTATGGTTCCAGTTCATGCACGGTTGCCTTATTACAAGGCAGAAATGACATGATGGAATGGCATGACAAAGGAAAGTTGTCAACCCATGGCATCCAGGAAGCAGAGAAAGGAGGAGCCAATATCAAGAATGCAACCTTCCAGGTCATGCCCCAGTGACTTGACTCTTCCAACCAGGCCCTGCCTCTGACATACGAGATTTGGGGGACACATTTTAAATCTAAATCACAACAGTTGTGTGTTCTTTTTCATGTGATTCTAGGAATTTTAAAATTTACCTCCTGGGTTTCTTAAATGACCCACCGATTGTTCAAAAATGTAGTTTTCAATTTGTCCGTGTTTGAATGGTTTTAGTAGTCTCTCTTTAGTTGATTTCTGGTATTCTATTAAGATCTGATAAAATGTGGGAAATTATTTCAACTTTTTTTTGTTTTTGAAAGGCTTACTTTATGGCACAAAATATCATCTTTTCTGGAGAAAGTTCCATGAGCTCAAAAGGAGGACTTTTTCTGCAGTTTTTGGATGCACTGCTCTGTGGATGTGCACTTGGTCTATACTGTAGTTTAACAGCGATATCTAGGTGAGCTATCTGTTGTTGGGAATGGATTATTAAACTTACCTGCTATCATGGTATTAGGATCTTAGTGTCTCTTTATGTTGAATAGTGCTTGTTTCATGAAATTGGGTACATTGATGTTTGGTGCATATATATTTACAATTATTATATCTTCATAATGATTTTTTCCCTTTAACAATATGCAATGACTTCTTTGAATTTGTATCTTTGAATTTTGTCTTGAAGCATTCTCTGTTGGTTATGAATATTGCTACTCCTGCTGGTTTTTGGATTCTATCTGCTTGAAATATCACTTTATATCTTTTCACTTTTGGTCTGTATATGCCATTGCATAAATCAATCCAATTTGCCCATTGTGACTTTAAATTGTAGGATTAAAGCCATTTACAATTGGGGTTATTATTGAAAGTAATGTATTAATTCCTATCATTTTAGTGTTTTACTAATGTTTGAGTTTTTGCTAATTCTTAATAATTTATGTACTCTTCCTCTTCAGTGTGTAGGATTCCTTTAGCCATGTTCTGTGATGCTGGCTTAGTGCTTTGTGCTTATCTTAAAAGGTCCTTATTTCTCCTTTAATTCTGAAGGTTAGCTTTGTTAGACATAGCAATTTAGATTCGCAGTTATTTTCTCTCAGGGTTTGAAATACATCACTTATGCCCTCCTGGCATTTAGGGTTTCAGCTAAATCCTCAATAATAAAACAGACTAAACTAAAAGTTTAAAAATTAACAAAAGTAAAAATAACATTAATAATTAATAAAAGTAAAAATAACACTAACTGTGATTTTAGTGTACGGGAGAAATTGTCTTTGAGGCCTCTGCTCAAACAATAAGATTGAGTTGCATTAAATATCCTGTTTTACTGTGTTTTCCTATTAACTTTCTATTTTCTCTCCTCTTTTATGTATTTGAAGCACTTACTGCTCTTTCCCTTTTCTCATCACTCTGAGTTTCTGAACTGTGATATCTCTGATATCTTCTTTTTTCTCTTTTGATCAGATAACTTATGCATGCTCTTGAAATCACTATGAAAAATACCCACACTTCCCCTCCTCTTTTTATTTTCAGCTCTTTCCTTCAACTCCAGGCTCAAGTTAGAATTTTTAACTATGTATAGAATATCTTCACATATTTTAACTATGTATAGAATATTTCATTGTTGTCTCAAATTCAAAATCAAAACTCTTATTTCAATACCTTTTCCAATGCACTAATAAAGATGTATAAAAAAAGAGAATATCCCTGAGTTTGATTTTATTAGAACATTAACAAAAAAGCTTCCTCAAATAAAAACCACCCAGCTACCTTCATGATTAAAGAAAATAATGTTATTTTAATCACCGAGTCTGGAAAATTTAAACCACATTGATTTCTCCTTTTCTTTCACTTGCCAATTAAAAAAAGATGAACCCTATATTTCCTAAAACACATTAGATATTTCACTTATTTTTCTGCCATTCTCACTGCCTTCAGGCCTTCCTTTGACCTCTTGCCTTATTTACATCACTCTTCTATTTACCTGGGTAGAGTTTATTTTCTTCTACATCATTCCTTATGCTGCTCGCAGGTTTATTTCCCTAAAACTATGCTTTCACTCTCATCGTGAAGAAACTGAAGAGGCTATCAAGAGCATGTGTTGAAATTTACTTAAACATTATGAAATGCCTTAAATCTGTCTTTTTTGTTCTCTACCTTCCTTACTCAGGGAGCTGTCTTCTTTCCTCCATGCCTGTGAACTGAAGACCATATGCTAATGTTTAGTTTCATTCTAGTGTGATTTCTCTCACTGGAAGTGTCTATCTTAGTTAGTCCATTGGCAATGTAAATTCTACAGGTTGAGCATTCCTAATCTGAAAACCTGAAATCTGGAATGCTCTAAAACTTGGAACATTTTAAGCTCTGTCATGCCGCAAGTGAAATATTTTACAACTGACTTCATGGGATGGGTCAAAGGTAAAGAGATGAATAAATCATTCAGATAATGAGGAAAATTCAGTATGAAATTAATCTTTGAAAGAAGGTCAGAGAAAGAGGCAAATTACACCAAATGCCTGTAAGGGGAACTCTATGTTTGCCAAGACCACTGTGTTTTGGGGACCCAATAAGATCAAATAGAAGCGTGTAACCTGAGTGGCTTTGGCCTGGGAGACATATTTGTACAATATGATGGTGAGATGGAGATCTAGTAATGTGGTACTATCTTTTGAGTTGTATGTCTCTTTCTCTTTCTTTCTTTCCTTTCTTTCTTTCTGTGATACTGGGGATACAACCTAGGGGAACCCACTCTACAATTGAGCTGAATCTCTAGCCATTTTTAGATAGGGTCTCATGAAGTTGCTCAGGCTGGCCTTGAACTTGCCATCCTCTTGCCTCAGTTTCCCAAGTACTGTAGCTGGGATGAAAGGTGTGTGCCACTTTGCCCAGCTTCTTAATGTAAGGGAGACCTGTTGAAGACCAGAGGGTGAGCTGTGATATTGCAAAATATGTAACAACTTATTTTTTTCTCCTTTTTATTTGACATACAACTCATAAAATACTCGTATCTTCAAAATAAGTGACAAATGTCTTTCGGTAAGTTAATGATTGCTTGATGGCTTGCAGTCCTGAGGCAGTTTCAGTGTGGGGAACAGGTCAACAGAAAGACCACAGCCAAATCAGACATTAAACCCCACCCCCAATCTCCAAGATAGAGAGAGGGACTGTTGGCCAAATTGATCACCAATGGCCAGGGATTTAGTGAATCATGGCTATGTAATAAAGCCGCCATAAAATGCAAACCCACTGGGTTTAGAGAGCTTCTGAACAGATGGAGGTTCCTGGGGCTAGTGCACCCAGAGAGGGTGTTGAAGCTTTGTACCTCTTTCTACATGCCTTGGCCTGTGAGCTGTTCACCTGCATCTGATGTCATAACCTTTACAGCAGATCAGGAAACGAACACACTCACCAAAACAGACAAAACAGAAAAGCAATGCAGGAACGATGGAAGCACGATATAAAATTGCCTTTTCATTACGTGAAACATAAATGACTTTTTTTTGTGGTTAAACTTGAGTCCTATTGCTAGATAAGTCATTATATATATGCAGTTATTCCAAAATCTGAAAAAGATCCAAAATCTGTAACATTTCTGGTCCCAAGCATTTTGGATAAGGGCTACTCAATCAGCACTAATGTTCCATGTATTCCAGGAAGTTTTCTTCTATTGCTCAAAATAGCATTAATCTTTCCCATCTCTGAATTATTACTGGGTCTGTTAATAACACAGATGATTACACTTGAAAAATATCTCATGTTTTTCCTCTGATTTAACTTCAGCTTCATTCTAAGCAGATTGGAGAAGTAAATTACGCTTGTCTTATATTGGGTCTGTGAAACACAGTACATGAAACACAGTAAAGGTCCTAAAATGAAATTTCAAACTGATTGATGAGTGTTTACCATTAAATCTCTTGCCCCTATTGAATGTTTGATATAACTGTTACAAAATGAAAAAGCAAATAGATCAATACTAACAACAATCAGATGCTTAGATAGCCTCAAATTAAATCCAGAAAACCAAAACTTTAATTTTAAGGAATGAATGCTAAAACCATCATAATAAAACATTTATAGTCACCTGTAGTTTGGATCCAGGATCTTTACACGAAACACATACATTCCAGAGTGGTGCAAGGGCCAAAATATATGGTTATTATTAGAAATGTTGATAATCTCATATGGTTGATTTAAGTCTCCTGGTTTTCCAATAGCATAAGAAAAACAAGGCCTATAGTTCTGAAAAAGAAACAAAGACAAGAACAAAGATCATTTTCTGACTAACAAATAAAATTATATTTCCATATATTTATCTTGGAATATTATTTAGAGATATAATGGCTTTTCCTTTCTAGTCTATCACTGAAATGCTTTAATGCATTTTTAGAGCCTATATTGGGTTAAAATTTTATAAAAACTAAAGCTTAGTGAAAGCAAATGTTGTTTGTTTTTTGGTGCTGAAGATTGAATCCAGGACTTACTTAACAAGTGTTGTACCACTGACCTACAACTCCAGCCTGTTTGTTTGTTTGTTTGTTTATTTGTTTTGGTTTGATACAGGGTTTTGCTGCATAGTTCAGGCTGGCCTTGAACTCACTATGTAGCCCAGACTGGCTCTGAGCTCATGATTCTCCTACCCTCAGACTCCCAAATACTGGATTACAGGCATGTGCCATCATATCTTGCTACTTTGTATTTTAAAACAGTTAAAACAGTCAAATTAGGGGCTGGAGATTTAGCTCAGTGGCATAAGCGGCCGCCTGGCAAGCGCGAGGCCCTAAGTTCGATTCCGGTACCCTAAACAAACAAAGAAACAAACAAAGCGTTACTCACATTCTATTTAAATGACTCTTCTTCTACCACCCTTGAAGGAAATAAGAAGCCTTGTGAGGCAATTACTTGGGCCCTGTCTGAGCTTTGTGGTAAGCACCATCCTTCATGGTTGCTCGGGTTGGCATGTGTCAGCCGCAGGTCGCTGTGTTCCACGCCGGATCCCCGAGGAAAGGCATCGGGAGGCGAGGCCTCGTGGGAGCGTCCCGATGGCTGGGCAGCTGTCCTGAGAGTGGATTAATGCTATTACCGCCGAAGCAGCTCCGCGATTCCGGGAGTGGATTCCTTCCAACAGGAACAATCGTGGCTTCTCTTGCTCAGTCTCTCGCTTGTCCTGGCGCTTGTCTTTCCCTCCTCGCACCTTCTATCATAGGCGAGAAGGCAGAAAACCCCTGGCCACCTTGGACATCACCTTGCTCCCGTCATCGGCCAGTGATTTTTAACTCACTGTAATTTACCCAATCTCAGGTATTCTGTGACAGCAGCGCAAAATTCACTCAGAGCATATTATTCTTTTCCCCTACCTATCCTGAAGCATTTCTCTTTGAAAAGTAACTTCCCAGGCAATAGTGCCTCAGTCAGCTCTTGCATAGTCTCCAAAGGAGTTTCTCATGACAACTCCATGGACAAAAATTTTAATCACATTTAAATGGCAAAAACGGTAAGCTTTAGAAAAAAAGCTTATTATTATTAGTATTATTATTATTGAGATAGGGTCTTGCGAGGTAGTTCAGGCTGGCTTTGAAGACACTATGTAGTCCAGACTGACCTTGAACTTGTGGTAATCCTCCTGTCTCAGCCTTCCAAGTGCAGGGGTTACAGGCATGTGCTGCCATGCCCTGTTTGTCTGTTGATGTTTTGTTTTATTTATTTATTTATTTGCTAAGAAGCTTATTATTTACTGCTGTATCTCCAGTCTGGCACACAGTGGGTGGTATATTTGTTAACATTGAGTTTTAATTTTCAAATATTGATTTTTCAATATTTAAGAGTCTGCTATACTCTCTGTACCTGCTACCTCTTGCTCTGGACCCACCATGAATAAGCTCTGGTCTTTTGGGTGAGCTCTATTCCTCCACTCAAAAACTTCCCGAGAGTGCTGTTTGGTATGCTAGGCGATCATGCCCTAGTTTCTCTGGAGACCTCTCTGCAGACCACACCATTCAAAAGGTTTTCTCTGAAATTTTGTAAACTTTTATTCAAGCGTGAAGTACAATTCTCATTTTGCCTGTTTTCACTGTGTTGGATGTCACAAAATGTAAGGGTACGGACACTTGCCCCACTTCCTGTTATGTCCATTCCAACAACAAATTATTCTTCATTTCTTCAAGGAGATGAAATTCACATCAAAAGCTGTAGCTCATTCCACGTAAGACTTTAATGAAATGAGAATTCTGTTACCATCGCTTCCTGAGAGCAGGACTTGTGGATACTTCCTCTCTCGTTTTTTTTTGTGCTCTACCCAGAATGCATTACCATTATCAATAGTACTCTGATTCCTTTTTGATGACATCAGAGTGAGAGGGTAATTCCACTGCCCCACCGTTCATTACAGAAGTGGACAAGCATACATTCTCTCCCTCCTCCAGGATACAGCTGGGATCGGGGTGGGGCAGCTCAAATCTGAGTTCTACCACATTTCTCTCCCAAGGATTTCAATTATAAATGAGCAGATGCAACAGTGGGAGGACTGTTTAAAGGTAATCCATTGCTGAAGCAGTGCTCTAACCAAGTTGAAGAAGAATTGTGTGGAATAATCAAATTAAAAGCTAAAATGCATTTTCGGCAGAATTACAAGGTAAGTCACTGAGTTAAGAGTAAATGTATGGGTCAGCAAGAGGAAGAGGAAGAGGAAGAGGAAGAGGAAGAGGAAGAGGAAGAGGAAGAGACTGCTTATCATTTTCATTCTGGTAGCGACAAGTATGAATTCAGCCAAGAGCTCAGCTTGATTAAATGGAGGAGATGGGCCAGCTGACGCTAGGCTGTGTGTGTACCACTGGCTGTTTGCCTTGCCCATGGTTCTCTTCCTCACGCTAATGACATTGTGATGTGAAAGGCCAAAGGAAGTTGGTAGTAATCAAGGGCAGAGGACACATATGTCCTAGCTCTACTTGAGAGAGCTCTGGGTAAGGCATGGTAGATTGTACAGGGAAGGATGAAATCACAAGAGGAGCAACATTGGGTTGTACATACTGGGCTACACTGTCAAGAAACTTTTGTATGAAAGAGACCTGTTACACGTCGTCTAGCTTTAGTCAGTCATTGCGAAGGACCCAAATGCCTTATGCCATGCCTACCCTGGATGGTGGTGATCTCTTCATGGGAGGAAACGCCAAGGAAGCAGGCTGGGGATCAAGGACTCGGCTCATACGCAGGGAGATGTAAGCTGTAGAAGCCCTGAGAACATGGTGTGAACCCCCTTGCTTAGCTGAGGGGGGCTGTTCCTGTAATTGTGGGTTATAATACCAGATACAGTGGTCCAACAAAGAATTTTTGAAGGGACATCTGCACAGGACAGCACATCCTCAGTTTGTGAAAAGACTAAGTTTGGGAGTAGGAATCTAGGAATAGCAGCCTCAGTGGATATGTGTGAGGGTTAGTTATTCTAAGGGTTGACTAACAACCAAAAAGGGTGTCGATATGTAGATTTGCCATGGAAAAGGCAATAATATTAGGGCAACTGTCCAGACTGGCCTATGTGCACAATGATTCTAGCCCCATGTAACAGGACTGCACCCAAAGAGGAACTGCTCTTCTTCCACGAGAATGGATGTGATCCTCACTCCTCATCTCCCCCTAATCTCCTGGTCAATCTTTGTATATAGATGTTTGCACTTTCATCTCTCCCAGAGAGATGCTGTTCAGGTGGCCAAGTTCTTTCCATGGCCTTTGAATAAATGACAGACACTTGATTTACTTGGTGATATTATTTCCTTGTTCACTCCACATTTTAATGTTTGCAAATACAATGGTATTGTGCATACAACCTTCTATCTTAACTCCACGTATTAGGTTTTGGAGGTAATCAAGAATGCATGATGTGATTCCTCTATTTGACTATGTAATCTCTGATTACACAATCTCTGGCCTAGTTCTTTTTTATCCTTATTTATATATACTTCAGTACTTACCATCTGACTCATGAATTTTTTTAAAAAAGGTGGATACTGCCTTCACACCAAAATTTTCCCTTTTTCCTTTATTGATAGGTCATTTATTTTGTATAAATGAATTCCATAGTTATGTTTATATATATGTTAAAATACAATTATTCTTTATTCATAAGAGCCATCCTTACACTCTAGACTTGGTTCAAGTTAATGAAGTATTACTACACATATTGGTAAAGTACAAACAATTATTAAAAAAAACTACATCTATCGTTTCTTACCTTTGTCTATTTAGCTACCACTTTAATCTCTAGGACATTTATAAGCTAATATGCTGGATGTAGGCTGATGAAAAACAAGAGGTTCATTTTTTATGTTTATTAACTTAAAATATAAAACATATTTTGGTAGAGGGATCTTTTGGGTCAG
>PVJX010049157.1:0-11194 GCA_004027295.1 Dolichotis patagonum
AGGGGAGTAACCAGTTGAAGCCACTTCCTTATGGAGTTAGGGCTGTCCTGCCCAAATCCAGCATGTCGTCCAGTCGGTTTCCCCTTTCCTGTGGGAGGATCTTATTCCCATCACTCACCATGTCCCCGAGAACTGCTGGACTGCCCGACCTCCGACTTCTTTTTGGCTGTGGTGGGAACTCACGGTGCCTCTGGGTGGGTCGTGTGCAGTGCCGGTCCCAGCGAGCTGCACGCAGGGCTGTTCAGCTCCGTGTTCCGGCAGCTCAAGCCAGTTGCTTCAGCGTGGATCGCTTGTTCTGTCAGTCCGCCATCTTGTCTCTTGTCTCCTCCCCTTTCCTTTTGAACAGTTTCTTCCCATTTCACCGTATCTCTTGTAGAAATTGGTTCTTACTTAGGCTATCAATTTCTCACGTCAATGAGATGATGAGAAATTTACACATGTGTGTCCTATTTATTTCACTTAGGACTACGGTCTCAATGTCCATCCTTTCCCCAATAAATGTTACTTAAAAATTTTCTTAATGGTATTTTTGAAGTTTGAATGCACACTTACTTGACCAAGTGACATCTGCATTCATTTATTCTCTATGTTCATTCTACTAAAATGGGGAGCAATGCACTTTTGTAAATTTTTTTATGGATAGGATACTACATTTTGCAACACGATATTTTGAAACACTATTCTGAACAATTCTGGTGAATCAAAGTGAACAATGTGTAGTTTTTAAAATATATTGTAAAATTTAACAGTATAGCATGTACATACCGTTTTATTGAAAAGGATTCTTTCTTTCTTTCTTTCTTTCTTTCTTTCTTTCTTTCTTTCTTTCTTTCTTTCTTTCTTTCTTTCTTCTACAGAAAACTGAGGCCAGATGGAACTTAATCTTCTGGTTTGAGAAGTAAGGAAGAAAAAAGAAGAGAAAGGGAGAGAGAGGAGAAGGTCTTTCACTGCTATAGCACATTTATTTCACAAAGCATGCTTTTATTTTGCCTGAAGAATTCATTATAATTTCACAGATACATCTCTGGCATCTGTAGGCATTCTTGAACAGTAACTTGCTATGAACTCATTGTGTCCCAGACATTTGATTGCCATCATATTTACGATTCCTACTGGAGTTGTTTAGTAACTTAATCCAAACACAATTAGAAAATTCTATGTGATCTAGAAAATGTTCTCCCTGAGGTAGGAACTCTACTGTTACTGTCATTATTTTTCATCATTGAGTATATTACCTGGCACTGGAAAAGCTTATATAATTGTTGAATGAAATGAGTTCTTGCGTGATCTTTCACACACCTGCTTCCATGGACAAAGAGGTTAGCAGACATCACTTTTGACTAAGGGTTCAAATCATAAAACTCTGGAAGTGTTAGCAACATCAAATTGAAAAAGTCACTACTAATAGCAGACTATGTCTTATTTCACAAATCAGAATGGTTTATATTCAATCATAAAACAGAGGATTGGATTTATAATTTTGAATAAATTCAAGCAAGTGTAATTGGTAATATGTCTGTTGGAATTGCATTAAATATAGGTAGAAATCAGGTAATCACAGAAAACATAATTAATTGAGTTTTTCTAAAGATTTGAGTTCTATTAATGGTTTAGTAAATTGTGCTAAATATTATATAACTATTTTTATCTCTTATAGCTTCACTTTTATACTTTTAAAAATGAAGTACTTATTGTTCACTTAAATAAAATATTTATGAAATGCAGAAGCATTTCACAGCATGTTGTATATGGTTCTAAATTCATGTATGCTTTCCAATTACCTTTTAGTCTAAATTTATTACATACACAGCATTATGGGAGTCAATATAAATAATATATGTTCTGTTTTGACAAAATATCATAAATCTGGTACATAGATACATGGACATTTCTAAATTGATACTTAGAAAGTACCCTAGTTCAGAGTATTTAAAATAAATGCAAGCAAATTATGTTACTATTATTTTTTCTATAAATACATTAGTTTTTTAAAATGATATTTTATTATCATTGGCTGTGTAAAGAAATTATTCAGTGGTATAATTGAGGCTTTACAACCTCTAGTACACTAGATGATATGTAAAATTGTACACAGTCACATTTTTATTAATTTATAAAATGATAATACTTTGTAAATGGGAAGCATAAGAAATGTATAAACACATCTTGGCCAAAAACAAAGCTTATAGTAAACTTGTTATATCAAAGCAAGTTTTTGTTTTTGTTTTTTTGGTATCAGTGATTGAACTATAAACCTCACACTTTCCAGGCCAGTGCTTATGCCACTGAGCTAAATCCTCAACCCTCAAAACAAGTTTTTAAAATTTCTTTAAAATACCAGAAGATAATGTATATGACATACTTCTCTTCATTTTTAAACACATGTTAAGAATATAAGAATAAATACTTCTTATTTGGGTAATGGAACTAAGGTTTAAAAAAGCCAGCTTTTAAAGAGACAACAAAATCTTTGCACTAGAAAATAAGATGTTTTAAATTATAAGGCAAAACTTGAAAAAGAGCTGAATGTATGGTGCTCAAATGGGGCCAGTAAGCTGAACTTTAGGCTACTGGGTAGTAAAAGTGCTTCGTGAAGACTGAGTGACTATAGAAAATGTTCTGCCACTCTGTAAGTTGAAAACAGAACAAGTCTCCGGCCTAACAGCCAAATAGTCTCTCATAGCTTGAAACAGATTCGAGAGCTTTAGAATACTAATAGAGAAAAATGTTGGGTCAGAGCGACGTGCTTACAGCAACTTAAATAGCATTCAACAGCTGCATGCATTGAGCCATCACATGGAACCTGCTAACACACAAAAGGGTTACGCTTTTATATACTGGTGAAAAATAGTGAACAAATACACATGTTGTAACAAGAAATTGAAAAATCAATGAATCAACCAAAAATAATTATGAAAAACTGTAAGTGGCTTATTAAATACATACAGAACAGAAATTGATAATACAAAACATTGACAAAATCTGAGAAAAATATGTATGCATTTTAGTTACATTCAATGAGAGAGTTACTCTATTAAAATTCTTTAAAAAAGAAATTGACATTTTGATACCAGGAGAGAAGGAGATTGAATACAGAACAGATAAATTAACAGGCACATAGGGCCTAGCAATTTGTAATTTTTGGATCACTGAGGCAAGAAGATTGCAAATTTGAGTCCAGTCTGGACTAATAGTGATTTACTAAGAGCCTACCATATAACAAGAAAATAATAATAATAATAGTAATAATGATAATAATAATAATAATTAATAATAAATTGCTTTGGATGTAACTCAGTGTGAAGGCAGCCCCACCCCTTCAAAGATAATGAAAGATAAAAGAAAAAAGCATGGAGGATGAAATAAAAAGCTGAGTATACATATATACATAAAAAAAGGAATAAGTTGGATGAAAAGACAATATCCAAAATGTTCAAAAAATAAAGTTTTGGAAATAAGTTTTGAATAGAGCCAAGAACCATCAGTGTTGATGCAATGCAAAAATTAATATCTGAGCTTATGTTAACCAAATTAATAAATAGTTTTAGCCCAATGATCAAAGATTAATCAATTAAATATATAAATGTAAATTTTTATGTAAACCTAAATGTAATAATAATAAATAATATAAATATTAAGTTTTTCAAAAATTTCTTAACATTCTAGAAAATATTAGAAAATCTCAGACCTGAAGTTAACAAATATATATATTAATCTACTGATGAAAAAATAATGCATTCAAAAAATAAGTTAAATAGGTTCTATGATGAAAAAGACCATTTGGAAAGATTCTGAATATGCACATTTTAGCAAAAAGTCATTTATGGTTTGCTGAAAACAATAAGGAAATATGCACAAGAAGTTACCTCATTTGAAGATGTTATTTCTTGAGGAACACTTTATTAATAATGTTTTAGTGTAACTACTCACTTTCAAAGAAAACATGCATGCTTTTCCCAACGTGAAGGAACAAACAATTATGGACAGATTGCCATTAAGGTGGTGGAAAATAAATTGCAGCATAAACAATGTAAATTAAAGGATAATTAATACAATAAGATACATCAATATATCAATTGGACTAAAGAGTGTAATTATAAAGAAATTGTATTCTACATTCTAACTGATTTTTATTGTAAAATTTTATTAATAAAGATATCATAAAAATGTACTATAAAGATTTGTTCTACTTTTAGACTTCATTCATAGGCTCAGTGATACTCAATTCAGAGTACTGCTGACCAATGTATTTTTATACTCTCCAAACATTCATTACTTCACATTATGAAATATAAATGAGAAGGTAAGACAAAGCTGTTTCCTTTATCAGTATGTTCTAGTTTAGCTTTTAAAAAAATTTTATTTAAAGAGAAACAAAACAAAACAGAAAAAAGGGTAGCAACAATACAGAATTCCGAGGAAAAAAGAAAGTAACAAAAAACACTAGGAAATCATTATTTGATAGCTTACATACTGTCATCTTGAAATAGTTCAAGTTACAAAATTAAAACATACAAATAACATGTTCAAACAATGAGACTGTTAACAGTTCTGTTCCATGATCTAACAAAAATAGTAATATGGTCATTCATCTTACACACTTAAACATACATGCAATTATATCCTTTAGAGCACTTCTTGTCCTCTCTTTTTTACAGTAACAATTACACATTTTGGGTTTTAATTACCCCTATATTTTGTATTAATTTTATACTAGAGAAACAATGTGATATTTATAAATATGATTCTTATTTATTTCACTAATGAGGATGGTCTCAAGATGTCTCCATCTCCCTATGAAGGCCTCAAGATCATCCTTCTTCATAGCTGAATAATAATCCATTGTAGAAAAATACCAAATCTTTTTCATCCACTCCAACAGCCATCTGCAGTTTCATCCAACTGGCATCTGCAGTGGATGGGCATCTTGGCTGTTTCCAAGATTTAGTTATTACAAATTGTACTGCTATGAACATGAGTACACATATGTCACTGTGATATGAACTTTTCAGTTTTTCTGGGAAAATACCCAGGAGGGAAATAGCTGGGTTAAATTGAGCTTCCAATCCTAGTACTCTGAGAATTCTCCATATTGATTTCCATAGTCGTTGCACCAGTCTGCACTCCCGCCAACAGTGGAGAAGTGTTCTTTTTTCTCCATAGCCTCACCAACATTTGTTATCAGTTGATTTCTTGATGGCAGCTATTCTTTCTGGTGTGAGATGATATCTCAATGTTGTTTTAATTTGCATTTCTTGAAGGACAAATGATGGTGATCATTTTACTTCTATTTATTTGCTATTTGTATATCTTCATCTGAGAACTGTGTGTTCATCTTAGATGCCCATTTTGGGAGAGGGTCTTTGAATTTGGGGAGTTTGATGTTTCTCAATTCTTTATATGTTCTTGATATAAGTCCTTTGTCTGAGGGGTTGCTGGATAAAATTCTTTCCCATTCTGTGGGTTTACTTTGCAATCTGATGGTGGTTTCTTTTGAAGTGCAGAAACTTTTGAATGAGATCTCATTTGTTGATTCTCTGAAGCATTTCCCATGCAGTTTTCATTTTGTTCATTAATTCTGTGCCTACCCCTATGTCTCCAAGATTTCTACCTACCCTATCTTCCAGTAGATTTACTGTTTCTGTTTCAATGTTCAGGTCTTTGATCCATTTAGACTTTAGTTTTGTGCATAGTGATAGGCATGGTTCTAGTTTCAGTGTTCTGCATGTGGAGAGCCAATTTTTCCAACACCATTTATTAAAGAGGCTATCTTTCTTCCAGTGAACATGTTTAGCCCCTTTATCAGGTGTCTTTGTACTTATACTTGTGTCTTCTAATCTGTTCCATTGGTCCTCAGGTCTATTTCTTTGCCAGTACCATGCTGATTTTATCACTGTGGATTTGTAGTACAGTTTCAAGTCAGGAATTGAGATGCCTACTGCCTTACCTTATTGCCAAGAATTGCCTTTGCTATTCTAGGTTTCTTCTGATTTCAAATGAATTTGAGGAGTGTTTTCGCTAGATCTGTGAGGTATGTCGATGGTATTTTGATTGGGATTGCATTAAATCGGTACAACAGTTTTGGGAGTATGGCCATTTTCACAATGTTGGTTCTTCCTAGCCAAGAGCAAGGAATATCCTTCCATTTTCTAATATCGTCTTCAATCTCGTTTTTTAGCGTAGTATAATTTTCAGCATATAGGTCTTTTATATTCTTAGTTAGGTTGATTCCAAAGTATTTCATATCTTTAGATGTTATCATGAAGGGAGATATATCCATAATTTCTCTCTCAGTGAGTTTCTTGTTTGTGTACAGGAATGCTATTGATTTTTGCGTGTTGACTTTGTATCCAGCTACACTGCTGAATTTATTTATTACTTCTAACAGTCTTTTAGTGGAGTTTTTTGGGTCTTCTATATAGAGTATCATGTCTTCTGCAAATAGTTATAATTTAACTTCTTCCTTTCCTATCTTTATTCCTTTCATTTGTTTCTCTTGTCTGGTTGCCCTGGCTAGTGTTGGCAGACCTATATTGAAAAGGAGTGGTGATAGTGGACATCCTTGTCCTGCTCCTGTTTTTAAAGTGAAAGCTTTTAGTTTTTGTCCATTTAGTATAATATTGGCCGTTGGTTTGCAATAGATGGCCTTTATAAGAGTGAGGTAGACTCCGTGTATTCCAAGTTTCTGAAGGGTTTTTTTATCATGAACTTGTGTTGGACTTTATCGAAAGCTTTTTCTGCATCTATTGAGATTACCATGTAGTTTTTGTTTTTTGCTCTGGTGATATGGTGCATCACATTTATTGATTTGTGTATGTTAAACCATCCCTAAATCCTGGAATGAACCCCACTTGGTCAAGATGTATTATCTTCTTGATGATTTGCTGCATTCTATTTGCCAGTATTTTATTGAGAATCTTTGCATCAGTGTTTGTTAGTTAGATTGGCCTATAGTTCTCCTTTTTGGTTGGGTCTTTCTCTAGTTTTGGTATGAGAGTTATGCTTGCCTCCAGGAATGATTTAGGGAGGATTGCTTTCTTTTCTATTTCATTGGATAATTTAAGGAGTATTGGCATCAAATCTTCACTAAATTTCTTGTAGTATTCAGCTGTGAATCTGTCAGGACCTGGACTTTTCTTTGTTGATAATTTTTTATTATGTTTGCAATTTCAATAGCTGATACTGGATTATACAAAATTGCTATATCTTCTTGGTTGAGTTTTGGTAGTTTATACGTTTCTAGAAATCTGTCCATTTCCTGTCTATGTGAGTAGAGATTTTTAAAGTAGGTGTTCATGATCTTTGTTATTTCCATGGGATTTGTAATAATTTCCCCCTTTTCCATCCTTATTGTGTGAATTTGGGTTTTTTCTTTCCTTTTCTTTATAAGGTTAGCTAGAGGTTTGTCAATTTTGTTAATTCTCTCAAAAATGAGCTTTTTGATTCATTAATTCTTTGTATTGTTTTTTATTTTCAATTGAATTGATTTCTGCTCTGATCTTTACTATTTCCTCTCTTCTATGAGCTTTGAGTTTAATTTGCTTTTCTTTTTCTAGTAGCTTGAGATGAAGCATTATGTTGTTTATTTGTGCTCATTCTGTTTTTTTATATGACAATTTGTTGCTATGTATTTCCCTCTTAAGACCACTTTAATTGCATCCCACATATTACAATAGGTTGTTTCTGCATTTTTATTAAATTGTAGGTATTGATTTATTTCTTCCTTAATTTCATCTGTAGCCCACTGGTTATTTAAAAGGTTGTTGTTTAATTTCTATGTATTCATGCAGGTTTTGCAATTTCTGTTGCCATTAAGTTCCAATTCTTGTACATTATGGTCAGATATTATACATGGGATAATTTCAATACCTTTGAATTTACTTAAGAATGTTTTATGGGATAATATATGGTCTATTTTGGAGAATTCGCATGTACAGCTGAGAAGAATGTATATTCTGAGGTGGTTCGGTGGAACACTCTGTAAACCAGTTTCTCTGTAAGTCCAGTTTCTCGCAGGTATGATTCAGTTCTATTACTTCTTTGCTGACTTTTTGTCTAGTTGATCTATCTCTTTGTAACAATGGGCTGTTAAAGTCCCCTGTAATAATTGTGTTCTTATGTATTTGGTTTTTCATGTCCACTAGTATCTGTCTTATATAGTTGGGCTCTCCTGTGTTTGGTATATAAATATTTATAATTGTTAGGTCTTCCTCTTGAATTTTTCTACCTATGGGTATGTAGTGATCTTCTTTATCTCTTTTAATCACTTTAGGTTTGAAGTTCACATTGTCTGCAAATAGAATAGTTACCCCTGCTTTTTTCTGGGTTCCTGATGCATGGAATACTGTTTTCCATTCTTTGACTTTTAATCTATGAGTTTCCTTTTGGGTCAGATGTGCTTCTTGTATACAGCATATTGTGGGATCCTGTTTCTTGATCCATTCTGTCAACCTATTTCTTTTGATAGTTGAATTGAGGCCATTTACATTTATGGATATCACTGATGTGTACTGGCTCAACTTTGCCATGTTATGTTCCAATAGTTTGCTTTCTGATTTCCCCTTATTTAATTTCTTGTCCTACCTGGTGGTTTCTTTTTGTTGTTCTGGGGATTCTGGTCATTTTTATCTGTCTAGTATGTCTTTCAACATTCTTTCTAGGGTTGGTTTGGTGGACGTAAATTTCTTCAGTTGTACTTTGTCATGGAAGTATCTTGTTTCTCCATTAAATTTGAATGAAATTTTTGCTGGGTACATCAGTCTGAGTTGAAAGTTGTTTTCTTTCAGGCTTTAAATATCTCATTTCAATCATGTCTTGACTTAAGGGTTTGTGCTGAAAAGTCTGCTGTCATTCTAATGGGGTTTCCTGGATAGATGACTTGTGTTTTTTCTCTAATAGCTTTTAGTATTCTGTTTTTATGTTGTATGTCTGAGATCTTAATTATTATGTGTCTGGGTGTAGATTTATGTTGATTGTGACTGTTTGGTGTTCTATATGCTTCACTTATCTGCATGTCAGATTTTTTCTCCATGTTTGGCAAATTTTCTCCTATTATTTCTGTGAATATTTTATATATGTCATTTCTATTGACTCCAGCATCTTCACTAATGCCTATTAATCTTTTATTGTTGCTCTTGGAATCATCTTGCAGCCTCTGGATTATCATTTCATGCTGCTCTGTTATTTTTAAATGTTCTATCTTTTCATGATCACTAATTGCAATCCTGTCCTCAAGGTCCGAAATCCTAGCCTCAGATTCATTTAAACGGTTTTTCATGCTTTGAATCAATTTTTTTGTTTCTTGGATATCTCTTTCAGTTTGTTTCATAAATTCTGCTTGTTTTCTATATTGTTCATTCAAGGTTTCAATCAGTTTCCCATGTTCCTGTACTTTTTTCTCTGTTTCTTCTTTAGCTGCGCTCAGCAACTCCTTTACTAAGGTTGTTACTTCTATCTGTATATGGGAGAGTACTTATAATTTGATTTCCTCTATGGTTTCACATTTTTTTTTAATTCGCTATCTTTTCAGAGATTTCTGGAGTGTTACCTTTGGAGTCCTCTATTTCAATGTCTCCTGTACTTGCACCTGGTGGACTGGATGCTTGAGATTGTATTTTGCATTTTTGTTTTGCCATTTTCCTCTTTCAAGTTAGTGTTTGGTCCTTCAGACTTGCTAGTGGCAACTGTTGGTAGTATGTATCTTGGCGCCCTACTGTAGGGTTGATGTTTGTCCAGTTGCTCGGTCCCACAATGACTAGGTGGGCCAGTCACCTGACTTCATGCTGCAGGCCCTGTTGGATGAATCTTTCCAGGCTGACAAGTCTAGTAGTATTGATGTAGGTCAACTTTTAGTTCCTGCTAGTACTTTATCTTCAGGTTATTCCAGGACATCAAATCTCCCTGTCTATAGTGTTTGTCGGCTGAGGCACTACTGTTTTGTGCCTGTGTGTCTCATAAGCCCTTTTATTTTCTTCAAGTTGGGGAGTCCTTCTTGGCGCACTCCTCACTCTGCCTGATGTTTTCCGTATGTAGGAAGGGGTCACCTTTACTCTTGTCAGACTTACCAAGGTCTTACAGTTAGTTGGAGGGAGCTTTAGTACTGGCCCTATTTACCCACCATATACCTCTATTTTAGGGGCATACTCACCACACAGACTGGAGCCAGCTGAGATCTTCTGTTTCAGTGAAACAGTCACTTCAAGCTAGCACACAGTGTCCACTGTAGTCCTAGGTTCCTCTGGGTGCAGAGTTCCAAGTTTGCCCGGTGTGTGTTGGGATTCCTCTGCCACTGGATTGTGTGCAGTCGTGGCCTAGGGTGGTTTCCAGGCCCTGCTAGCTTCCCAGGACTTGTCAAGCGCAGTCCAATTAGGCCCGCCTATCCCTCTGCGCCCTTGGGGTGGTATCAGACGCAGGGTGTGGTCTTACTGCCTGGGCCCACGGAGTTCCAAGGTTGTGCCCTGCGCTCTGGGATCTACTTCAGCTTTTAATAAGAACATACTTTGAAAACAAATTAATAAAACTATTGAAGTTTCAACACATGTTGTTCTAGAAAGCTTATCTTTTATCTCTGTTTTGATGTTTATGAAAATATAAACTTAAAAATTGCTGAAGAGTAAAATACTCCTATTTAGCATTATTTACTTCATAGACAAAATTTAAGGCCAATATTATAGAAAGACAAAGTGAACTAACAGGGCTACAGGATGAAGAGTAACTGAAAATCAGCAAATTTCAATCTAAGAGATGCAACAGATATGTTTAGAATCTACAGTATCAAGAACTGTTCTGAAGTCTTCCGTATTTTCTGTAGCAAAGAATAAACTGCATAAGAAAATACAGCATTTTAGTTTAACTTTATAAGAGCCAGTACACATTATCACCATCCAAATATTGCTGAAATTTACCAGTAAGATAATTGCTTCTTAGATTTTCCTGAGCACTTCCAAAACACCACCAGCTCCCAAGCATTCAGGAAAAGTCCCTTCAGGTGTGACACACCAATGGTCTCATCACTTAATGGCTCCAAAAACATGGTTATGACATGACCCTCTGCCATGGCCTCCACAAAGAGACTGTTTTCATAACTGGGTTAAAGTATTTCTTGAATTTTCACAACCGTAAATTGAGCTACAAGGTTAATAGCATTTTAAATATTTTGGGGTGATTACAACAAATAAAAACTTCATATTGTGTT
>PVJX010049158.1:0-11195 GCA_004027295.1 Dolichotis patagonum
CCCATCAAGACTTGGTGGAAGGCTCTCATGACAAAGGGCAATGAACTCTGCAGGCAGATCCTTCCAAACCTTCCCACTTGCATCCCAAATGCTGTGCTTAGAACTGAGGCAAATCCTGACCTTCTATCCTAGGGCACGGAGCCTCCCAGGTGTCATGGGGTGGCATATGGCCCTGGCTCATCAGCTTTTAAAGATGGAACTGAGCTGGGCACTTCTTGTGGTGTGCAATGGGATGAGAGGAGAGAGGGGCATGGTGTCCCCTGAATCTTGCTAACTCTGAGGTCTTGGCAGGCACTGCTATGACCAATACCTCACCCCTCTCTGGACAGTGGTGAGGACTCAGCACCACAACATGTGTGATTGTGGAGCTTGGTCCTTTCCTTCCTGGGACTCAACCAAAACATGGAGTAAAGAAAACTCACACGGGAGTGCTCAGCTGCTGAGATGAATCACGCTGCTGTTTGTGAACTATGTCTCACAGGCAGCTGGACACATGGCTCTCCTGAGTGACAGGATGTTACCCACAGGGAGGGGTGCTGGGTTTTAAGGGCTCCTTGGAGCTGTTCCTGCTCCTTGAGGGTCCCATGGCTGTGGGTGGGATGCTGTGAGTTCATTCTGCATTGATAAGGCAACTGTCTGCTCAACACACCTGAATCTACAGTTGTGAGCTGTGATAATCTTTAAATCTGTATGACGAAGTTTTCTCTGTTACCAATCTCCAGTTTGGCTGTGTATGGAAATCATCAGGGAGGGCTGGGTCCCCCGCCCCAGATTCTAATGGACTTCAGCTGAGTTGCAGCCTGAGTACAAGACGCAGCAACTCAGCTTCCCAGAAAATTCCAGGGTGCAGCCCTAGAGCACCACTCATCCACTTCATAAAGATCCCACTGATGTCCAAGGATGTGGTGACCTGATGCAAAATATTTAATGCATCAGAAGGGAAAGGCACTGGGCAAACTGTGTGATAGACACAAGATAACTGGATTATAGAAAGAATTAACCAGCTTTTTTGGCTTTCATATGTGCTCATCAATAACACAAGCTTCACAGAAATCCCAGTGTAGATAGAAAGCTGAATAAAGACTGTGCAGGACATGAGAAAGGTCGGAAGAGGTGGAAACTGTCTGTACTTGTCATTCAAGGACAATAGAAGACTGAATTCTGAAAAAGAGTTGGGTCTGCCACATGGAGGGGCTCATGTCTGCAGAGGACCCCCAGGACTTTCACCACTTCACAGGAGGCTCAAAGAACAGCAGGGCCTCGAGATCACCCTGCAAAGCAAACAGCAGTGGTTGCATTGTTACCAGTCAGGAAGTGCTCAGAGAAACCCCAAATACAGAACACTTTGCCTAGATAATCAGCAAGTGCATAAAAGATTAGAAAAATGTCTCACCTTAAAATCCCCAGGTTTATTAGAAAGGGCAAGAAGAGCTGCAGGAGGCCTCTGCAGCTGGAGGGAAGGCGGGAGGGAAGTGTGGCCACTGGAAAAGGAAGAGCTTTTCACCATCAGCTAGGCAGGGGCCTCTCTACAAAAGACAGTGGCCCAATTTGTGGAACCACACTGAAAAGAATGCCAGCAAATCTCTAAGCTAAACTCACGTGGGACACAGCTCTCAGTTGTCAGAAAACATCTGGTTGCCTCATCACCACAGCAAGCTCAGGCCAACGTACCACACTATGAAGTGGTAAAAAGTGGAAGCAAAGAGAAGCCTCTGTGGACCTGTGAATAGAACGCAGGCCTCCAGGTCCAGAGAAGCCACCAGCTATGACCTACGGGACACTGCCCTCATGGTGGACACACCCTTGCCATGCCCTTCAGGAAAGGGAGAGGAAAGTTCCAGCCAGGCCAGGGCCCTGCAAAGGAGGAGGAGTGCACCGTCTAATGCTGTCAGGTGCGCAGATGTTGGGTGAGGAAAATCCAGCAGAGGAAGGGGATTGCACATCGCTGAGGGACACAGAGATTTCAAGTCTTGCCCTGAGCTGCCTCCCACTCCCCGAGGATGTTACCTGGACAGGTGGGGCAGCAGGCTCCTGGGTGCTCCACTGGGTTTCTACAGTGAACGACACAGCGCACCTCAGACTCTGTAACGACGCCCTCCTGCAATAGAGAGCACACAGTCAGCCAGCCCCAGACTCCTGCCAAGGAGCTAAACTTCAGGAAAGTAACCAAGCAGAAGAAGCCAAACCCATAAAGTGCATGGTGGGGTGGGCATTGGGCCCGGAGGACTCGGCACAAATGACCTACAATCCCTTTGTTTACCTCTACTAATGCTTTGGACCTCAGAGGGCAAACCCCAACACCCATCTTTTTCCTGGCCTTGCACTCTCTCTTTGGCCCTGTTTCCTTTTTTTTTTTTTTAATTTTATTTAAAGAGAAAAAACAAAAAAGAAAACGACCAAACAAAACAGAAAAAGGGTAGCAACAATACAGAATCCCAAAGGCAAAAAATAAAAGAACAACAACAAAACAAAAACAAAAACAAAAACACTAAGAAATCGCCACTTGAAAAGTTACATACTGTCATTCTTGGAAATAGTTGTTCAAGTTACAATATTAAAGCATACAAAGTAGACATTCAAACAGTGAGACTGTTAACAGTTCTGCTCAACAATCTAACAAAAACAGTGATGTGGTCCTCAATCTTACACACTTAAACATACATGCAGTTATATGCTTTAGAGCACTTTCTCTCTCTCTCTCTCTCTCTCTCTCTCTATATATATATATATATATATTTTTTAATTTTATTTTAAGGGGGGTAAAATTAAACACAACAAAACAGAACAGAGTGGGACATAAGAAAGCATAAATTTCAAAGCTAGACAACCCGAGATCTTTACTATCTGTCATATTGTCTCCTGTTCTCTTCCAAATGGTTGTCCATATCTTTGCATATGGGGAGCTCATACTAAATAACATATCAATCTTTTCACAAGATGTGTAGTTCACTGGCCACTTGCAAGGGGGGGAGGGACATGGGACAGACGACATGAAATGTGCGATTCTCAGCTTGCGCCTCACATCCACCCTCCAGAGAGGGGAGGAGCTCCTTGTGCTCCCAGCACCCCGAGTCAACCCCACGGTGCAGGTCCCGATGTGCCAGGGTCTCTCTCCTTCAGGCCGCTGAAAGTCTGCCACACTTTCAGCCGCCCCCCAGAGAGGGAAGGAGCTCCTTGTTCTCCTGGCACCCCGAGTCAACTGCACGGTGCAAGTCCTGACGCACCAGGGTTTCTCTCCTTCAGGCTGCTGAAAGTCTGCCATCTTCAGTTGCCCCCAGAGAGCAGTGGTGCTCCTTGTTCTCCTGGCACCCCGAGTCAACCGCACAGTGCAGGTCCCGACACGCCAGGGTCTCTCTCCTTCAGGCCACCAAAAGTCTGCCACACTCTCAGCCACCCCCCAGAGAGGGATGGAGCTCTTTGTTCTCCTGGCACCCCAAGTCAACCGCACAGTGCAGGTCCCGACGCACCAGGGTCTCACTCCTTCGGGCTGCTGAAAGTCAGCCACACTCACAGCTGTCCCCCAGAGAGGGAAGGAGCTCCATGTTTTCCCGGCACCCCAAGTCAACTGCATAGTGCAGGTCCCGATGTGCCAGGGTCTCTCTCCTTCAGGCTGCCGAAAGTCTGCCACACTCTCAGCCATTCCCCAGAGAGAGGAGGAGCTCTTTGTTCTCCTGGCACCCCGAGTCAACCACACAGTGCAGGTCCTGATGCACCCGGGTCTCTTCCTTTAGGCTGCCAAAAGTCTGCCACTTTTAGCCATCCCCCAGAGAGGGTAGGAGCTCTTTGTTCTCCTGGCACCCCGAGTCACCCGCACGGTGCAGGTCCCGATGTACCAGGGTCCCTCCCCTGCAGGGCCCCCAAAGTCCGCCATACTCACCCACTATTTCTTTCTGATGAATTGACCATTCCATTTCCAAAGTTCTGAAATGGCCAACAGACCACAGAAAGAATTCGCTTTAGGTTCCTCTTTGAAACCAGCAGCTACAGCAATCTGCTGGCCTTGCTTCAGGGCCTTTCCTTTCTTTTGAATCAAGTTTTAAAGAATTTCTGATGGTCTGTTGGTAGCTGATAGAATCTAGCTGCTCATTCACAGTTGTTTTACATTTTCAACATTGGCTGTATTTTCTATCATTGTTCTGACTCTTCAAGGCATTAGCTCTGGAGCACAGAGACCGGTGTAGCATCCAGAGCTCTTTGAGTCCAGAAAAATAACAACCATCCTTCTAGAAACAACTAGACCAGCTCTGCAGACTTAGAAACATCACTCAGTCTTGGTTACAGCATTTTTGCAGCATCAAAGAAAGAGACTGGACAAAACTGAGTTCTTACTAAAGATGTCAAACACAGAATTTAGGTTTTAATCATGAAATTGAATGAGTCATTTGCAAACTGCAGAGAAGTTACTGACCTTGGGGCTCCAAATCCATTCTAATATCAAATTAATTCTAAAATTAATTTTCAGTGTTGGTCTCTGATAAGTTTGCTCTACATTCTCTACCCATCTTGTGAATGAATGTGTATTTCTGTTCACATGATGTACTTCATTTTGTTTGGAATGGAGGGTATGACAAGCTGAAAACACAGATGACAGTTTGACAATGAGGCAATTTCCTTTATTGCACCTGCTACTGTGTCATTCCAAGCCAGCAAAAGGGCTATACTCTCAATGTCTACATACCAGGCCCAAGTTCTCCACCATCAGGGGAGTTTATTGTGGCCTAGATCACATTTGGTAATGACTGAAAAGCAAAGATCACCCTGCATTTGGAAGAAAATGCAAAATATAAGCAATTGGCAGCATCAATAAAAGACCCACACTCAGCTACCTGACTACAGAAATCTCTAGGGTCAGTTTTCCTACAATATCTCCATCCAGATGGATGCTCATGTTCCCAGTGTGAAGTGCTTGTCTGTGATCTTCATATCATCATCATCCACCAAGAAATTGAAAGGGAAAATACAAGTAAGGTTTTCACCAGAACTCTTGTCAGAGGAGATAAGAAAGTGGAATTAAATACAAGTGGAAAGAGACCAGATCATTGAGCTTGCTGGCACCTGTTCGGTTCCTGGTTGTACCTGTACAGGTAGGTGGCTCTCAGGAGCATTTTTAATGAGTCTCGCTTATTGCTTGCAAACTCCTTTCCAATGACACTATTCTAGCCCCATTCTATGGAGAGTGACAGGGGTGCAGACAGGTTATATAATTAGTTATGTGAGCAGCATAGCCCATGTTGCATACCTGTCTAACACTGTCTCCTCTGTTATTGACCTCCTGCCCTCAGAAGAGCTGGAGAGAGACTGCAATCTCATCATTCCTGCAAAGAACAGGAGACTTGCCCAGCAGGTGCCAGTGAATGGTCACTTCCTGCATCCTCCTAAAGAAGGAAGGAGGAAGGTGGGAATGCAAAGGTGGTAGTGGGCAAAGGTGCAGCTTTCTGTGACCACCTTCACATGGGGTTTGGTCTTCTTATTGAAGGAAACTACCCCTTCCTAACTAGCAGGACTCTGGGGAAGTTTTAGCACAGGAGGAAGAAGGAAAGGTGAAGTTCATCTTTGACAGATGAATCCCCTTTCTGGGCCCTGCTCTGAAGCTCTGGTTTCCTGACATTTCAGATAATAATTTGATACTCCTGAGTCAATTCTCTCTTGGATGTGTGCCAGTGACCAGAGATGAGAGGCAACAGGAGTCTCAGTGTTAACCTCCGTAATGGCTTAATGTGTCTTTCAGGCAACAAAATATTCCCTGTTGCAGGGTAGCTTCCACTAATATAAGCAACGTCTTCATCCAAAGGCAGCAAAAGTGACCCCAGTCCAAGTAACTTGTGGATGCTCAGGACCTCTGGCTGTTTAGAAGAATGTAGTCCCAGATCCCAAGGGGCATGTGGTCCTCTTGGTTACCAAATACCGGAACCACGGCTCTCAGATACCCCTGTTAAAGAGTGGAAATTTCACTGACCGAGAGGCAGGGCAACAGGATAATTTATATGAACTGAAGACTAATCAAGGTAAGCTGGGCACAGTTGCTCATGCCTATAACCCAGCTACTTGGTGGGACCATAAGTCTGAGGACAGTGTGGGCAATTTAGAAACATCCTGTCTTAAAAAATAAAAAGGGCTAGTGATGTAGCTCAGCGGTAGGATGGTCAAATACTTGTCTGCTATGTGTGAGGCCTTGTGTTCAATCTCTAATACTGAAAGAAATAAAAGACACAGTGTAGAGATGGAGGGGTGCAAAGTTTGGAAAGATCATGGGTTTCTGGTGTGATTAAAAGTAATGGTTCTTGCTTCTTTGTGCCAGAAGGCAGGCTGAATTTATAATGTGGAATATAAAATTTAACAAACTTTGATCTATTCAATGAATCTATTGTGTATATCCATTTTACTACTGCTTATTTTGTAAATAATTTAGACTTACTGCATAAATAAGCTGAATATTTCATTAAATGAAAAACTGAAGATGTACTGTAGGTGTCTGCAGAGACAAGAGCACGAGTCTGAACCTTGGGTTCCTCACTGCCCCTTTGGCCCATCGTGCTGTGCTCTATGTCTGTGGGCATCAGAGCTGTGCGGGATCCCTGCTGCTGTCAGAGGCCGTGAGGATCAGGCACAACAAGCCCCTTAGAGGCTGAGCTGCTGGTTCTTAGATTTTTCAGGTTGAACTCACTGAGATTACAGTGTACTAACTGCTTCACTTTAATACAATTTACAGATTGGCTTCTGCTCAAACCTTTCTAAATCAAAGAAGAGAAACATACCTTGTCTAACAATACCTCCCTTCTGCTAACAGGAATTCATGTTTTGCTCAAAGATGATTTCACAGGAATACATGTATTTTCCCCAAGGACATATGCATCCTCCTGGAATTTTTCCAGGCACAATTTATAATGGCAGACCATTCTGCTGTGTTTCCGGAAACAAGTTCTACACAATATCCATCCTCTACCTGCTTTGTTATGGTAAATGTCACAATAAACTACAAGGAGCCAGTGGGGTTTGCATTTGTTTCTCATTTTTGTTTACCTGCTTGGGTGTCACTCTTGGTTGACTCAAAGCAGCTACTCAGAGTCTCACTGGGATGTTTTTACTGGACTTTACCTGGCACTGGTGCAGGACACAGGGCTTAGCTGGGCTCTGCCACTCGAAGGAGCTGTTGTAGGTATTTCCTTCATAGGTGCAGCCTAGATGTGAAACACAGAATGAGAAGACAGGTCAAGACTGAGTGTGGTTTCCTTTACTACTGAAGAAAAAGAAGCTATGTCCTCTAGGCCAAAACTACTGATTGCAAGATCTACCACTACCATGCACTTGGCTATTCTCCCCTAAACATAGTTGAGCCTTTTGATTATTTACTATTCATTTGCATTAGTTCTTTGTTATTGAATCTGTGTACCTCATGGGTAATGTTTTCCAATGGAAAAAACATAGATTGATGAACTTGTGGAGAGAAAAGGTCAAAGGGGGATTTGAAGTGAATGAGAAAGAGGAAGGGACTCTCTGGGTAACAGTTCAGGACTTCTATAATGAATGAGTTAAGTTTAGAACAATTCTGCGGGACATCAGCAGAAATAAAAGCAAGTTATTTTTGGCAAAGGTTTGCTTTGGTCAGTGGGTTTCCACAGCCTCTGGTAAGCTTGCCTAAATTGGATAGGCATATGTCATGTAAGAAATCAACTGTCTTTTAACTGTCCAGTTGCTAAGTGAGTGGGGACCAGTGCTTCTTTACATGGTTTTTTTTCTCTTATCTTTTGCTTTCATACTATCATGGGGTCACTTAGAGGTCATCTAGCTGGTTCAACTGCTTACTGAGTGGAGACAATTTCCCATTTTGTTTCCCATTTTGCTCTTTTACTTTAATTTCTCTTGCTTTGATTATGACATGGGTCAAACTTTAAGGAGAAAAAACAGTGTAAGGAACATTTACAATGTCTCTTTAAAATATCTGACTGTAAAAAAAAATTTTAAAGCATAAAATAAAATTAAAAATAAAGCAAGAAAAAAAAGAGGAAAAAAGAAGAAAAGTGGTCTAGATGCAACAAAACTCAAGCCAATAAAATACATCTATCAGAAAAATGTTTTGCACATTTGTCCACTGTATGTTCAATCTGTGTTAGTAACTTTGATATAATTGTACCTGCTTTGTCGGAATTCAGCAATTCACTATTACAAGAGTATCAAATTATAGCCATGCTTTGGCTATCACTGGAGTCCAATCACGATCCAAACAAGTAAATTAATGTCTTTCACAATTGAGGGTTCACCTGGGAAATTCTGTGCCTGGGTATAATGGGTCCTCCTTTCTGGGAAGGAAGAAGATACAACCCACTCCATTTTCAGGGGAATAACTTGACCTGGATAACTCTGTCTACCTAGAAGCCACAGAACACCTGAGACTTATTTTATGAACAGAGAAACTGATGCTAGGGAAAATTACACAGACACTTGTGGTGACCAAATAACCTCATGCATGAGCCAAAAATAAATAATTAGGCTATAAATACTGTCTCTCAAATGTATAGGAAAGCTGCTTTCAGAGTGTGCATAAAACCTTCATTGCAGGAGATTAAAGAAAAACTGTTAGTGAGACCAACCCAAAATAACAGACACTCTATGTCTTAGGCAAATGTGCTCTTCTTTCTGCTTTCTTCTAGAACTAAGATAAGTTTTACTATTCAAGATTGCTTGTAAGGCTTGTTGGCAGCTAGTCAGGTGTGCAATGTAACATTTTAAATTCTAAGTCACAGCAGCCAACTTTGTTTTGATAAAAGTTATAGTAAGTGAGGCAGAGAGAAAAATACATAAATAGTTTTGATGGGAGAGGATTTTGTATTACAAGTGGTTTTTTGATAGTGACAAAACTCGAAGGGTGAAGCACGTCAAAAATGTTTGTAGAGGATGCAATATGTAGCATGAAATATGTATGTTTGCTTGTTGGTTTTATTGAGCACAAACTCCTCCCTCTAAAAGCTTGATGTGCAAAGATTATGAGGCTAAGTCCCTGACTTTCATTTATTACTCTTTCCTATGTCTCAACTCTCCTTTGTAATTTAACTGATGCTTTCAGACAAATGTTGTAATTTTCATTTTTGAGATTAATATTTCACATGATCTTTTCTGGATGACAAGCAGAGACACCAAATTGGTCAATGACTCAACACAAGAGAAACTGGCTTTTCCAGCAGTTCCAATCTGGTTTATAACATCCATCATTGCTGGCCTTATCATGTATTAAACATACTTATATTTCCTAGATCTACAAGTCTTTGAAGATACAAAACTAAAAACCATTTCATCATATTGGTGACTTCTAGACTAAAAATATTCATGATAATAAAGTTTTCAACTCAAATATCTGGCTTTCTCTTACTTGTGTTCTAACCATTGGTGATAAAATATATATGCCTATCCAATGTAGGCAAGACACCCAAAGGATATATATAAATACTTCTTCAAGGCTATAGTTCATATATATATATGTGTGTGTGTGTGTGTGTGTGTGTGTGCATTACAACACAGCACAGTACAATCTAAACAATGTTCATAAAATTCATTCTTCTTAGATGACAGTCTATTACCAAACAACAGATTTCAATGAAAATTTTTTCATGTCACTTAAAATGATAGCATCATGACTGTTATGTTAATATGTCATGTTTCCCTTGATCTCAAGCTTTCTCTATAAAGTTTTTAATTTTTTGGGGGGAAATACCAGAAATAAAACTCAGGACCTCATGCTTGCCAGGCAGGTGTGTGACACTAAGTATGTCCCTGACCTCTATAAAGCTTTTTACTTGTTATCTGCTAATGGTCTACAGAGATTCAACTTCTAAGACAACCATGATTGATAATATGTAACAGTTCCCTAAACAACCCCTCAATATTGCTGCTGATTGGACTTATTTTGTGAAAACCCTACATGTTACTGAAACCATTCTTACTCATGATACAAATGATAAAATTTTGTCCCACAGATTTGGACACCTGCAATAATTGATCAGACCCCACACTGCACCTTTTTCTTTTACTCCTCTTCACTCTCACTCTCATCTTCCTGGCGCCCTAGTGGAGGGCAACACTCATGCTAATGTTCTGGTTATGCATCCTACCTCTTTAGAACAGGTTCTTGCTTCACATCAATTTTTTCACCAAGGTGCTAAAAGCACGCATTCATGCTTTTAATCTTACACATAAACAGGTCAATGAAATTGTTACCACTTGCTTTGATTACCAAAAACAGATACAATCTGCTCCTTACATGGATGTCAGTTTTTGTGGTTTAGAATGTGGTTTGATAAATAGACTCATCATAACCATTTTGTTAAACATAAATATGTCTCTATAGAATATGCTTACTTTGAAATATCTATATCTTTACAATCAGAAAGAACTGTAAAACACATTAAATGTCATTAATCTCATGCTTTTCTGTTATGGGACTACCTTCACAAATTAAGATTGATAACAACTCTGCCTGTATTTCCAATTCTCTTTGAATTTTCTTTCAACTGTGGCATGTTAAACACATCTCACATATATCTAATAACCCAAATGTCAAGCAGTAGTAAAACAAATTGATGGGCTCTTTAAGATCTAATTTTCAAAACAAAAAAGGAGGAGTATGGAGATGCTCCCTCTACAAAAACACGTAAAATACTATTCTGAAAAAAAGGGGGGGGCAGGGAAATAGCTCATCAGCATAAGCATGCTTGGCAAACCACAAGTTCCTGAGTTTGATTCCTGGTACAAAAAAAATTAAAATACTATTCTGCATTTTTAAAATTGCAATTCAGAAAGTTTCACTACAGTAGAGAAACATGGTATTCCCATGAAGTCCAGGCCAAACCCATTGGTCCTTCATAGAACTTTGAAGTTGCTGGACACTTATTATGCTTCTTCTCTGGCACTTACTTTTCCCTACCAAGAAATCCCTACCTATTCTCTTTTTCTCTTGTATTATTGGAATTGGTAAGCATCAACACATAGATAAGCTGATCGGCTCATTACACTTTTGACCATGTATTTCCCATCCATATATTCTATCCCTCATTAACTGGAAACTCAAAATAACTACTATGTCTCTAGTCACTTTAAAGCATTTAACATCTCCTTTACCACTAATGCCACTATTTGTAACTCCTTATGTTACAAATAATATTTCTCAAATAATATTATACACATTATGTTATTCAGCACACCCA
>PVJX010049159.1:0-11180 GCA_004027295.1 Dolichotis patagonum
GAAGTTTGCCATTATCTCTTTGATACCATTCATTCTATTCCTTGAGGTTCTGTCTCTGTTGTAATTGTGACAGTTTCTTCAAGGACCCAGAAATTCTTTGACCAGAATCATAGTTTTCCTTTATTCTATAATTTTTTGTCTATTTCTGTATTTTGAAGGATATATTGATTCAAAATCCACAACCTAAACTAGCAAGCAGTTGTTGTTGTATTCTTGAAGAGCCCTAACTACTGGCAAGCAGTTGTAGTACAATTTATTTACTTTTGCAATGTATTTCATCCAGTCAAGATGAAGAGAAAATTATCTATGATTTTGATAATAGATTGACAGTCAGCATTTCCTTTTGATGCTGATAATTTTGGTACTGCTGTGCATCATCACATTTGAATTGTTTTCAGAAAACTTGACAATGTCTTAAATTCTAAATCTCATATTTTCTTTTTATGATTATCAAATATACTAATAAATCTTTCCATATTTTTTTCAAATCCTTGGGTCACTTAAAGTATTTCTGTCTGTAGTTACATTTTTCAAGTAAATCTTTCATATTACATGTCAAGAATGAAGCAGCATAACTTGACAGATAAAGATATGGATATCTATAGATTGTGTCTTTTTTTCTTTTAAGTAATTTTCCCCAGAAATACAATCACATTTGTAGAATTATGTATTATGAAAATCAGAAGATAGTATATTTTTAAACCCATTTTAAAGAACTTAGGTGAAGAAATCTCAAACTTTTGAACTAAATTTAGGTTTCAAAGAGTTCTTCCTCAACTCTTCACTACCTATTATCATTTTTTCATCTTATTGTTCTAAAATAATTGGATTTCATGCATCTTTTTATCTTTTTAAAACCTCAAGCTTTTAGAAGAAATATACCTGGGAAAAAATAATGCTTCATAGAGATAGTAAAGCATAATTTCAAACAGTGTCATAGAGCTGGGAGCTAGTAAAAGCAAAAATTTATTCACTACAAAAGGGATGGACCATGACTTCTGCAGGGTTTGCCTTGAGAAGTTCTTAGGAACAATGCATCCAGTAAATAACAGCCTCAAACCTGGGTAAAGGACATGTCTTTTCTTTAGTGAAGAGCTGTAGATACATGGCACCAATAGGGCTAGATTTTCACCCTTTTACTGAAATATTTGCTGTCCTCTCAGTAATGTTTCTCTCTCAAATCAAAAGCAAAGGAAGACAAAAGTAATATTTTAGACATTTTCCTGGGATAAATTACTCACTGTCATTACCTTTGCTTTCTTCAGCATATAGCTGATAATAGTTAAATCACAATCAAAACTTCAATATAGATATGAAAATATTATTTATAACATTGAAAATGCTCATTGTTATAATATTAATGAAATGACCAAATAGATTTTTTTCAAATCCATAAAGTGTGATTTTTTAAGAATCTCTTAATAATCCTGAATACTATGACTTTAACAACATCCATCTTTATATAATTCACTGTTTTATAAGTAATACACTCAGAAAGACTTGATTGGGTGATTCTTCTGTTCTGTGTAGCATCAGTTCTCCTGGAGTGGTACAGATAATCCTTGACTTATGATGGGACTGTATAGTGATAAATCCATCATAAATTGGGGAAATGTAAGTGGAAATTGCCTATAATACATCTAATCTACCAAACATTTAGCCTAGCTTAGTCTATTAGTGATTCTTGGAACTCTTACATTAGCTTCTTGTTGGGCAAAATCAACACAAAGCTTATAATGAAATATTGAAATTTTTATGTAAGTTGTTGAACACTATACTGAAAGAAAAAAAATGGTTGTCACAACATTCTAAAGTTTAAAAGTAATAATTAAACCATCATAAGTTGTGATTGTACTGGTTTAGTGATTTAAAGATTGTAACTTTCTGCATTGTAACTGGTAACCAGACTAATCTGAATGGCTCAGGATAACTGTGGTCTTCTGTCAGGAACCTTAGACAGGAAAGAAGGCCCCCATGCTTCTTTGGTTTTAGGGCTTCTCTGTATAATCTTTCCAACAGGTTACTGGACATTCTAAAAGGTGACTCAAGAGTTCTAAATGCTAAGATGAAAATTGCTATATTTCTTAGAACATAACTAAATATCTCATTTATTAACTGAAGAAATTTAGAGCCAGAGAGAGAAAAACCAGAATATATGTGCAAAAAAACAAACTACTAAAAGATACCCACTGCATATCACATATGTTTAGAATTAATCATGTACAATATTTATCATAAGCTTGTGAAACAAAAACTATGACTGCTCTAACAGCATCATGCTGCCTATTTCATTAGCACAAATTGTGACTTATTTCCAGACATATATTCTAGGGATCTAGTGTGAGAATGCCATGATTAGAAAGGATATTTTCAGAATCTAAAATCACGAAAGCAGATTTGTGCATTGTCAAAAGACAATCCTGTATTTAAACTCCATGAGAACCTAAGTGTGAATGTAGATTAAAAAACTAAAAATTATCTCTAACTGTACTGTTTGTCTTTTATAATGTATAACATAACAGAAATAGGCATAGATAAATTTTAGGAATATGAATGTCAAACTTTCTTGCAAATTCAAAGTGTATTTTACAAAGATTAATTGTAAAATTGGATGACAGTCTAATAGAAATGATTCCTTAAAAAATAGTTTCTGTGCTCTTGTGATGATTTTGGCTTAATTTCAGTTTCTGGAAATCAATTTTAATTTTGATATAAATATTTTTTAAGAAATAGTATTTGAAAACATCAAATGGTAATATGTTACACAAATTTTACTAGCAACTGTAGAATTTAATTAGATTCTCTACTACTTTTTAAAAAGCATGGATAGAGTTTATTGCATAGAAATTTAAAGGTGCACACTCAAAGTGGAGTGTGGACCATCAAGAGAGATAGGAACTTACAGTATGCAGATGTGACAGAAGTTTACAGCAGATGTAGCTATGATCCCAGTAAGGAATTATGCAGGTGAAAAGGTATGTTCCAAGCAAACAACTCTTCCTGGAATGTGGTTGGGTTTCAAGGAATTTAGGAACCCGAGCAACTGGACTTTTGAACTCTGATTTAGGAAGATTTTAGCGTGACAATCATAAGATTTAGAGGACTGGTATGGCTGAAGTGAACTAGACTCATCCACCTGTCACAAAACTGGAGGCAGTGTTGGACAAGTCTTGCTTCAATTTTCCTTTCCGATTTATTCCATCCACTGGTGAGGGTGTGGCCTCTGCCCTTGGCATCCTCAGATCTACTCTGCTGATTGTCAAGTGGCCTGCTCTGTGAATTCACCACAGACATTAATAGAGATGGATCATATTTTCTATCACTCTCCATTAATCCCTACTTTGTTGCTTCTCTTTTAAGGAAACGTCTCAGTGTAAAAGAACTACTTCTACAAAATTTCCTTAGGCTTAGCCCTCCTTTTTGCCCTTGCGGTACTTGTCCCAAAAGTCACACTTCGAACCTCTTTGAGATTTCCTTTCCATTAGCTAAAATTAAACCTTTTCTGAGCCTTGAGTAAACTTTAAGTCATCTGGTGGAAGCCTGGAACCATTCCTCCATTGCCCTTACCTGTGTTCCTGGACCTTTAGAGGCTCCTATTCACTATCCTCTCCTGGTGGAGTTGTAGAATACTTTTCTTAAGCATCACCAGTTTTGTTGCTTTTGAATCTTTGGATATGGTGAAACAGCATGGCCCATATATCAGTTAATCTCACACCTAATATGGGAACCTCAGGTTCAGCCAGCCTTAAGAGAGGTTCTTCTCCATGCACTGGCACTGTGTATCCCTTAAGGACAGAACTTCAATTTGTGTATTTCAAGATAAATTGGATAGATTTGAAAGTCCTAACCAAGACCAAGGTTCTGCAAGACAACCCATGGGATAGTTCACCTGAAAACTAAATATAGCAGCCAAAGTGTATTCAGCTTGCCTATAAAGAATAGCAGCTGTAGTCCTCCTATTTTCAGAGGCCTCCAAAATGGCCTTAGGATAGGAATTGTTTTGACCTCCCATAGTGTGACTGGACTCCTTACATCAAAGGCTTTCTAACAATTACCTTGTCAATATCCAGGTCCTCCTTTTCAAGGGATCAGCTATTTCATAAGTGATCTGTTCATCCTCACTGCCTCCAAGAGACCAAGAAACTTTGACCACGAGTGTGACCAAGTGACCCTCCACACAAATGCCGCTAGGTAGGACCGTAAACATACCCCTCTAAGAAAACCAGACTTGATTCGCTTTTCTGATGGGAGTTCCTTTGTAACGGAAGGAACATAACAGAGGGGGATACACAGTGGCGCCCTTACTAAACACAATCAAGAAACTCCCCCTTGTTCCCCAAAACTAGTGTCCAACTTACAGAACTCACTTCTAGTTAACAAGGGATAAAGAGTCAATTTTTGTACCTACTCTAAATATTTTTTTACTGAGGCTAGGGATTTAGCTCAGTGGCATAAACACCTGCCTGGCAACCACAAGGGCATGAGTTCAATCCTCAGTGCCAAAAATCAATAAATAAATAACTTTTTTCTTAGGGATCAACAAAAGAGAATAGGTGAGGTAGCACAGAGAAACTGACTAGTTAATCTGGCAATGAAAACAAGAGCTCAAACATCTTTTCCCCTGAAGTTTGCCCAGGCACTATTTTTCAGAAATTCCCTGAGAAATTCCAAGCCTAATTATGCCAGGTCATAAACAGAATAGATCCTATTATAGAGATAACAGTTCTGCCCTTCTGGGTGGTTGTAGATAACATTTGAAAAACCTACTCATCCCTACAGCTAGCCAACGCAAAAATCACTAAAATTTCTCACCAGGTTTTCCACTGGGGGGAAGAAAAACACTTACCAAATATCTCAGGCCATTCACAGACTGTGAGGGGAAGAACAAGGCCATAATAGGAAGCAAGCCCCACCTGGGAACCAGCGCCATGCGCTTGTTGCTATAGGAGTGGAGACAGCCAGACCCACCACCTTTTGGAGCATGGGCTGGCAAACAGGAAGTACCAACCACCCCACCCCACCCTTATAAGTGCCTGGCTGATCCAGAGAAACACAGGCTGTGATGATAGCTATTAATGATGATAGCTATGAAATGCAATTGGATGCCTGTGGTGCTTTGGTGTTTCACTACTATTACAGGTCTAGGGCCAGTGGTCTGATCATCTGTTCACAGCATAGCAATGTGCAGTGTGGCATCTGGCAGGGATCTCCTTCAAAGGAGGGGAGCCTTTCCTGATTCCCTATTGTCTTCTTTTGAAGCCCTGTGTCATTTTCATTGTTTTGTTGGGTTGCGTTTTATTCTCTTTTGATTATGTTAAATCTGATGGCATGAGCAGCTATTTAAGACAGCAAGATGTACTATGATAGCCATATTGAATTTACTATTGTCTTGAAGTCCTTTAACTTACTATTGTCTTGAAGTTCTTTACTGCATTCATTGTTTTGTTTTTACTGTTTGTATTCTATTCTGTCCTGTTTGATTTTTACTATGTCTGAATATATCTGCAGCTATTTTGGAGACAACAAAAGGCATTATGGTAACTATTGTTGATTCCATAATGTTTTGAAGTTCTGCATCACTTACACTTGTTTCTTTTGAATGGTTTTATTGTTTTAGTTTCCTTGGTTTTATCCTCTTTAAAAAAAAAACTCAGAGATTATTTATGAAAAAGGGGTTCTTTCAGACAGTTCAGTCAGTTGTATGAGCCTGTGAGATATACCAAAGGGACACCTTTCAAATAAAAGGGTCTCATCTTCTGGTAGCCAATAAAATGAGAGATATCAGGAGAGGACTAGGAAATAGAGTTCACCCATGTGCCCCAAACTAAGGGGATCCATTATTTCTTAGTACAGGCATATACCTTCACTACTTGAATGGAAACTTGTCCTTGCGAAACAGAAAAGGCTTCAGGATAATAATGACAACCTCAAAAATCACTCCTAGGTGTCTAGAAGGCTGCTAAGTGTTAAGACCCACCTTCTTTAACTCTGTATTTATCCAAAGAGTATCACAAACTCTGGAAATCCAATATCATTTAGGTTGTGCCTGGAATCCTCAATCCTCAGGAAAAGCAGAGAAGGCAAATAATATCCTTAAAGGCATCACAGAAACCCATGTTCTCTGGTCAACTTTGTTCTTCTAGACCTGATATAAATAGGAATTATTATAACTTCAAATTGAATTTAATGAGAAATTGTGTAATAGCTAATTTGTTTTATTTTGTTTATGTCTGAATTTTTTAAAATGGGGATTTGATGAAGGTATACATTACATGAACTTTGCTTGTTCAATAATTAAGTAAAATGTGCAGTTTTAAAATACTTTTACAAAAATAAGTATTCATCTGTAAGTCTTAAGTTAATGCCAATCACTGTACAACTCCTAATTGCCCTTGAGACTTAAATTGGATAGAAGAACTCATCATATGCATAACATAGATTGTATCATTTCCTATTTGATAATAATCTCTGGAACCTAAATAACCACTACAGTGTTGGAAAGTGATATAATATTTTATTACTTTTAAAGGCAAATGGGTAAGATGTAGAAGAACAAAATCTTAAATGTTGAGCATTTCTTCACAATAAGAAGTTTCCAGTCATTTATAAAGCATCAAAAATTTTGTGTGAAATATTATTTGTTTTCTTGGACAGTTATACTTTAAAATGATGAAAATTAGAAAAATTCATTTTATCTTTAAAGAAAGCATTTAAAAAAGACTAATATAGTTTTTACATCTATATAACAAAGCAACAGCACTTTTTGATGTTTGGTATATTTATTTTGTATAATTTTTTTTTGCAAAACAATGTGAAATGAGATCCAGCCACCATAGAAGTGCATTTTTATCTAACTCATGTGAAAAAAGTGAAAAGATTCTACATTTGACATAATATCATCTTGCTGACTGTGATTTAGAAAAAGAGAGTATTAAAAAAACTATGATTTGTTACTAAATGAAATTACCATAATTTAATTGTAGATATTATGCAAAAAGCTTCAATAATACAGCATTTCAAAGAAGACAGAAGTCTATTTCATTTTTCTGGAATAGTTACAAATTAATAGTCAATGATACAAGAGTACTCTCCTTTCTGTGGACATTTAGAGAGTGCAATTTCTTCCATTATTTGAGGCAACACTGTATAAAGGATTTTCATCCTATTGATATCCAAATGAATAACTGAGGGTTCTAACTATTGTGATAATGGAAGGGGTATGGCCACCATCTTGAGAATAAATGCAAATGTTGAAAACATTGGTTTCTGACCACATTATATTGCCAGTCATCTAGACATATATATCTCAATACAAAGAAACAGGGAAATAGGTCATCATGCTAGAAGAAAAAAAGAATGTATTTTTGGAGGACTACTGGTTTTTCCATAAGAAAATGATTAGATGTTAATGCTTATTGGGCTCAAAATTTTAATATAGTTTTATAATTATTAAAACAGGCATGTCTAAAAGACTATGTCCAAAGTGTTTAATATATGTGAATCAATTCTTGAATAAGGATTTTAATTTCTAATACACAAATTAGATCTAGTTTATAATATCTTTCTATAAAACTTTGATTTTAAAAATTAGTAATCTATTACTATGGTATACATGTGTTTTGTTTTAGCTGCACTAATGAACTGAGACATCAGTCATCTTCAAAGTACTTAAGTAAAATATCTCATATAGGCAGTTCTAGCTGCCTGAGTATAGATTGATTTCAGAATTATTACAATGTCTTTCTGATTCATAATGTTGTTAGATGCTTGTAAAATCTATAGTATAGCCATCACAATTATTGTACATATTCTTCCATAGTGATAAAATTATAGGCATACTGTTGTTGAGTATGTACAGTTTCATTTTTCAATGAGTCTATATATACATTAATAACTAGCAAGAAAATAAAAATCTCCAACCCATTGCTCCTCATTAAGGAAGCTGAAAATATCAGCAACTTTATCTTCCAAAAAGCATAATCTTGTATTGGGGAAATTAGCTAGCCAAATGAATAATATTGTTGTAAATATTTACCTGGTTTGGGCATTGTCATTCCCAATTTTAAGCATTTATCACTCTATAATTACTATCAAATCATAGTTGCCCCAGATTTTAGTTTCAGAAATATCAAGCTTCTTTGCATTGTTCTATTATGTGAAGATTAAAAAGTATATATTTAATATTGAGGATTTTTTATAAGACTGTAGCATAATTTTAAAAAACAGAAAGCTACAGTTAAAATGATAATTTTAATTTACTTATAAAATAATTGTAATAGTACTGATTTTTCAAATGATGTACACTGACAACAATATAAAAATGCAAGGATATTTATCTAGTGTACTCAACATATTGACTGAATTATTTTGTCATGATGTTTTCCATTACTTGTCTTTTCTAGCCATGATTTAGTGTGAAGAAAATAAAATTCTTCTCTGATACTGAGTTTTGTCTTGACCAGGAGAATTTTTTGCTGATTAGGCACAGACAGATATTTCTTTTTTTAATTTTATTTAAAGAGAAGAAAGAAAAAAAAAAACAGAATAAAGGGTAGCAACACTACAGAAAAGGAAAAAAGGAAAAGAACAACAAAAAAAACCCTAAGAGATTATTATTGACAAGTTACATACTGACTTCTTGGAAATAGTTGTTCAAATTATAAAGTTAAAACATGTAAAGTAGACATTAAAACAGTGAGTCTGTTAACAGTTCTGTTCCACGATCTGACAAAAAAACAGCAATACCGTCACCATCTTACCCACTCAAATATATATTTAATTATATCAAAAGGGTAAAATTAAAAAAAACAAAACAGATCAAAGTGGATCACAAGAAAGCAATGTAAGGGACATAAATTCCAAAACTAGACAATTGGAGATATTCACTCTCTATCGTATTGACTCTTGTTTTCTTCCAAATAGTTGTCCATATTGTCACATACAGGGAATTCACATGAAACATAGTATGGAATTGATCTGAGCAGGATGAGGAGGGCATTTCAGGTCTTCAAGACCAGACAATAGGGAAGCTAAGAATGGCTGTTATAGTATCTCTCCTTCTATTCAAAACAGCTGTCCATAACTTCATGTGTGTTGAACTTAACACACAAAACAAAACAAGCTAAAATCACTTTGAACAAAGAATGATAATTTTGCTGGATTACACATCATGACATTATGGAATCAGCACTGTGTTACTGTAGTGTCTCTTTTTCTTCAAAGTAGTTGTTCATTTCAACATGTGTTATATAGTTGGTTCTCGTAAACTGTTTATAAGCTCTACACATGCATGAGTCTCTACATGTATATTATCCTTTCTGCATTAGATGGAAAAATAAAACAAAGCAAGATAAAACAAAACAATTCCTAGAAAAGCATGAAGCAAAAAAGTCATATATAACCACAATACAAGGTGATCTACAATGGTTACCATGATGTCCCAGCAGTATATAACAACATTAATAAAAACAAAGTATTGGAGACATTATAAGACTTCAAAAGCAAGTAATAATCAAAGAGAGTGGGTATCTTAGTGATTCTTGTCATCTCGTAGTTGCCTATACTCTTAAACTTGATGCTATCAATCACAACAGATTTAAATAAAATCAGTCAATATAAAGTAGCAATCTACCAACCCAGATTCAAATAAGATCAGTCATAATAAGACAGTATAAGTTATAAAGGGCTTCAGATTAAGTTGTTAGGAAATTAGGTATGATTACCATAATATGTCCTCTTATTTTTGTGATAGCTGACCATGTCCTCAAGTCTAGCATAAGTAGACAAACTGGAAGAGCACGTAATCCAAGCAGAGTGATGAGAATAATGTAAGTTTTAAATCTTGTTACCCAATTAACAATATCCTCTGCCTCCCTTTTTTAGACAATTCCTCCCCTCTCACTCCCATAGGGTACACTGCTTGTTTTGGGTCCCATTGCCTCCCTATATAGAGCATCTCTATGGACCCTATCTCCTGATCTACTCTGCCTGTGTTTCTCTCTGTTAATATTTCAAGGCCATCTATACTAGAGATTATAGCCAATCTTCTCTGCCTCATTTCTGCTATTCTGTTTTTCTGCCATTGGTTGTCTATTTTTCTCTTCCACTCCACTGTCTGCCCCATTCACTGAAGCCTCTCTGCCATTGTTCCTGAAATGCTCATGTTCTTGTTCTCTCTCTCTCTCAAATTTCCTTCAGTATTTTTTGTAGGGTTGGATTGGTGGTCACAAATTCTCCAAGTTCCTCTTTGTCATGGATGCATCTTATTTCTCCATTAATTTCTAGAGAGAGTTTTGCAGGATACATCAATCTGGGATGGAGGTTGTTCTCCTTCAGGGCTTGAATTATTCATTCTAAGCTCTTCTTGACCTGATGGTCTGTGTGGAGAAGTCTGCCGTGATTTTGATGGGTTTTCCTTTATAGATGATCTGTTTCTTTTATCTGATGGCTTTTAATATTCTGTTCTTATATTCAATTTCTGGGATCTTGATTATTATGTTTCTAGGTGTAGCTCTCTTTTGGTTGTAGATGGCTGGAGTTCTGTATGCTTCATACATCTGCATATCATTTCCTTTTTCTATGCTTGGGAAATTTTCCTTAATAATTTCTGTGAATAGCCTTTGCAATTCCTCTGTTTTGACTCCTGCTTCTTCATTCACATACTTTATTCTTAAGTTATAGATCCTCTTGTCATCCTCTAGCCTTCCAATTGTTACTGTCTGCTCCCTTGTTATTTTTAATAGATCTTCCCTTTCATGATCACACATTGCAAGACTGTGTTCAATTTTTGATAGTCTATCTTTGGTTTCTTTCAAGCAGTTTTGCCAGTATTATATGGAGTCTTTAGTTTCCTGATAATCTCTTTGAATTTGCTTCATGAATTCTAGGTTTTTCTTGTTTTCTTCATTAAACATCTCTCTCCTTTTGTGTTCCTCCATTCTTCTGTCTGTGTCTTCTTGAGAGGTGCCCAGCCTTTCTTTTATTAATCTACTTATCTCTTGTTTAATTGGAATTAATATTTCAGTTTTGATCCCACTTACAAGGTCCTGAAGATATCTCTTTATGTCTGCTAATGCTGTGTTTGATGTTGCATGTTTGCTGCCTTCAATCTCTTTTGTATTACCTCTCCTGGATCAATGTTCTCAGGGTTGGGGGCTGGGGATTTTTTCATATTTCTCCCT
>PVJX010049160.1:0-11202 GCA_004027295.1 Dolichotis patagonum
TTACACTGGTAGAACATTGATTTACCTACCTAGTTAACAATGCCTCGTCTAGCTCAGAATCATCCTGTGATGCACAGTTAACACCTGCAGCTATTCCTGAGGATTAAGCTGATAGGAAAACTAGGGATGATTACCATAATATGTCCTCTTATTTTTGGGATAGCTGACCATGTCCTCAAGTCTAGTGTAAGTAGACAAACTGGAATAGCACGTAATCCATCCAAGCAGAGTGGTGAGAATAATGTAAATTTTAAATATTGTTACCCCATTAACAATATCCTCTGCCTCCCTTTTTTAGACAATTCCTCCCCTTTCACTCCCATGGGGTACACTGCTTGTTTTGGGTCACACTGCCTCCCTATATGGAGCAGCTCAATGGATACTATATATATATATATATATATATATATATATATATATATATATATATAATTGTTGGAGATGCAGTTGTACAGAGTTATGTTACTGAACACAGGAACCCCTGGCTGTGTTGGAAAAGAGCCTAGGCATAGTGATATGAAGTCAAGATAGCATCACAGCTGCGGCAGCAGAGGACACTGCCTGGTGAAACTCCTTTATTCTAGATCAATAGATTTGTCAAACTGAGAGATCAAGTGGTCCTCTTAACTGGCACAGTTTGCTTCTTGAAGAAGTCTTTGAACTATCTCCCCAGTTCTGCTCAGTTTTCATTCTTGCCTCAGCATTCTATTCCTTCTTCTGTGTGCAAACCAAATAAAGAAAGATTGTCCAGTGGAGCTTTTTATCTTTACTCCCGAGAGAGAAAGATAGAGACAGACAGAGACAGAGACAAAGACAGAGAGGAAAGAGAGAAGGAGAGAGAGAGAAAGAGAGAGAAAAAGAGAGTTAGAGAAAGAGAAAGAGAAAGAGAAAGAGAAAGAGAAAGAGAAAGAGAAAAAGAGAAAGAGAAAGAGACTATGAGGGAGAGAGACAGAAAGGGTGCACGTGTGCCAGAGAGAGAGAGAGAGAGAGAGAGAGAGGGAGAGAGAGAGAGAGAGAGAGAGAGAGAGAGAGAGAGAGAGAGAAAAGAGAGAGAGAAGAGAGAGAGAGAGAGAGAGAGAGAGAGAGAGAGAGAGAGACTGGCTTTCCTGGAAACCACAAAATCCAGATTTCTGGTCTTTTTATTTAAGCTGTATTCTGTCTACTTATCCAGAAGGTTGAGACTAGGCAAGATTCCAAGGCATAACAATAATATTCATCATAGGGAATTTGTGTCTGCACATAATATATTTGGCTTCTCTTTTTCTTATTCCGCTCCCCTCACTTCAGCCTCTCTTCCTCTCCTTATTTGCAAAAGCATTGTTACTATTTTTTTATTCCATTCTCTTTTAGTTCTTATTCTTCATATTCTCCTACCCCCTCCATTGTTCCCTTTCTCATTTGAACATTTTCTTCTCATTTCCAAATCCCTTATACATTGTGATTTTTGTTTATATTTTCTTTTTCTCACAGTAGAGAAACAATGTGGTATTTAAATATGTGTGTCTGATTTATTTCACTTAAGGGCATGATCTCAAGGTGCATCCATTTAGCTAGAAATATTTCAAACTTATCCTTCTTTATAGCAGAGTAGCATTCCATTGGATAAGAAAGCCCCACATCTTCTTTATCTAAGTATTCATCAGTTTATGGACAATTGGACAGTTTCCAAGATTTAGCTATTACAAACTGTGTTTCTATAAACAGAGATGTGCATATGTCATTGTGATATGATGATTTTAATTCTTCAAGGAAGATATTAAGCAGGGAATAGCAGGGTCAAATCGAACCTGTAGTCCTAGCTTTTGAGGAATCTTCACACTGATTTCCATAGTGGTTGCACAAGTCTGCACTCCAAACAACAGTGGAGAAGGGCTCATTTTTCCCAAACTTCTCCAGCATTTGCTTTTGGTTGATTTCATTGTAATAGCCACTGTTTCCAGGACGAGATGGAATCTCAGAATTGTTTTAATTTGCATTTCTCAAATCAGTGATGTTGACCATTTTTTATATATTCATTTGCTGTTTGTATTTTTTCATCTTATATGTGTTTGTATTTCTTTATCACAGATCCCCTTTTTTGGATTGAGTCTTTAAATTTTGGAAGTCTGATTTTTAAAAATTCATTTGTATATTCTAAATATTACTCTTTTGTCTGATAAATAGCTGACAAAATTTTGTTCCCATTCTGTAGGATGTCTCTTAATATGTTGGTGGTTTCTTTTTCTGTATAAAAGGTTTTTTTTTAAGGTAAGATACCAGTTATTGATTCTTTGTAAAGTTTCCCATGTACTTAGGTTTTGTTCATAAAGTCTTTTCCTACATTACTGTTTTCCAGAGTTCTACTTTCTCTACCTTCCAGCATATTCAGTATTTCTGTTATAATATTTATATCTTTGATCTATTTTTATTTTAATGTAGTGCAAGGTGAAAGATATGTAAGTAGTTTTAAACTCTATCAAGTGGAAATCCAGTTTTTTCATTACTGTTTAATAGAGGCTATCTTTCTTCCAGTGAAGATGTTTGGCCCCTTTGTCAGTGATAAGTTAGGTAAGTACATTAGGAGTTGTCTCTAAATCTTCCAATCTGTTCCATTTATTCTCAGACCTGCTTTTTTGCTTTTTCTTTACTCTTGACAGTACCATGTTATTTTTATCATAGTACCTTTGTGGCACAATTTCAAGTCGGGGATGATGATTCACCTTGCCTTACCTTTGTGGTCCATAACTGCTTTTGCTAGTCTATTTCTCTTCTGTTTCTAATCATGAATTGGTACTGGACTACTGGACTTTGTCAAAAGCTTTTTCTGCATCTATTGAGATGATTATATGTTCCTTGCCTTTGATTCTGTATATTACATTTATTAACTTGTGTATATAAAACATCCCTATATCCCTGGGATCAATCCCATGTGGTCATGTTGTGTAATTTTGATGATTTGCTGCATTCTGTTTGTCTGTATCTTATTGCAGATTTTTGTGTCTATATTCTTTAGAGAGATTGGTGTGCAGTTCTATTTTACGACTGGATCATTTTCTGGATTTGATAATCAGCAATTCTTGCTTCCAGAAATGAATTTGGGAATATTGTTTCTGTTCTTTCTTTTTTTTTCCTTCCTTTTCACTATCTTTAATGAGGTTGAGAATTACCACTGTTGGAACTTCTACAAATTTCTTGTAGAATTCAGCAGCGAATCTGTCAGGGCCTGAACTTTGTTGGTTCATTTTCAGTTACCTCTTCACTAATTTTAACTGATACTGGATTACTTAGAATTTTTGTATCTCCTTGATTCATTTTTCTGATGAATATGCATCTAAGTATCTGTGAATTTCTTCTATGTTTTCCATTTATTAGGGTACAAGTTCCCAAAGTAGGTACTGATGATCTCCTAGATTTCCCCAAGATCCTCTGATTTAACTCTTTTCATTTCTATTTGCCTTAATTAAATATTTTCTTTTCTTTTTTTTGTAAGTTTGGCTAAGAGTTAGTCAATTTTATTTAATCTTTCAAAGAACCAAGTCTTTGGTTTCTGGTTGATCTTTATTATTTTCTACCTCATATGAGCTTTGGGCTTGACTTTCTCTCTTTTTTTTTTTCTAGAAATTCAAGGTTCAACATTAGATTATTTATGCATACTCTTTTTTTTCTGCTATGGGTATTTACTGCTATAAATATCCCCAACCCAAGTAGAAAAAAAAATAAATTTCCCGAGTAAGACTACTTTCACTGCATCCTGTAAGTTCCTGTGTGTGGTAAGAATTATAGAAAAAAAATTTCCCTAGAAAGACACCTTTCATTGAGTTTCTGTAAGTTCCTTATATTGTAGGTATTGTCCGATTTCTTCTTTAATTTCATCTGTGGTGCTTTGGTTATTCAGAAAGGTGTTACTTACTCTCTATGTGTTTATGAGTAATTCTTATATCTCTAAGTTTAATCTTATTATTCCAAACAGTTGAAGTTTTAAGTCACTGGCCCTTTTTTTTGACATTATTCACTTTCACTTACAAAATATTACTTTTCATACAATTGTATTAGAATTGCATAATATATAGACAAATCTGTAGATTATTGATATAAGCATTAATGTATTTTTTGATCAATGAAGAGGTTGCAACTTTATTTAAACATATTTTAAGTTTCTATTAGAAGATTTTTTTAAATTTTCAGGGGACATTTATATTTTTCTTAAATATATTTATTCCATTTTTTAAAAAAATCATTTCCAATACATCTTAGTTAATAGATAAAAATAAAATTGATATTTTGTATTCTTTCTTTATTCTACTTTGTTACCAAGCCAACTAACCATTTCTACCATCTTATCATATGTAACAAAGACATGCTGATCTTTCCAGTGTGAATATCTTCATTTTATATTCATGAGTAATTACACAGGCTATCACTTATTATTCAGTTATGAATAACTTACCAACAAGTTATCCAGTCTTTCATCATTGAATATCACAGTGTTGGCTGTTGATTTTTTATTTACACATATTTAAATATGAAGAAGTTTTTAAATTTTCATTGATGGAGGGATTTTCTCAACAATTAACATGAATTATGTTTTTTATCTGTGGGGACAAAGATGATCTGATAGTATTTTGCTTTTTTTCAATTAATGTGTTGGTTTTCATGTATTACATTGATTTTAAATATTAGCTAGTTTTTGCCATCTTTGAACAGATTTCTTTTGTTTGCATTTGTCACTTTTATGAATTATTAAATTTAAATTCCTAAATATTTAAATGGTTTTTAAAATGATTACATGGATAAATGATATGAACCTGTATTCACTTGGATAAAGTAAAAGGGAGTAGAAAGATGCTGGGGAGATCTCTTGTTGCTTGGCTATCTTCTATCCACCATGCACTGTTCTCCCTCTGCCATGTGCCATCCTGCCTTGGAACCAGAAGATTGTGGACTAAAATATCTACAAATTGTGAGCCAAATAAACCTTTCTTTCTTTAACTTTTGGTGTCAGGTATTCTGTCACCACAAGAGAAAAGGAACTAAAACAAGGAGAAACATCTAGCAATGACAAAATACATGGCTGAAGTTGATAAAGCTATCTGGACATTTGACCTATTTTGTATGTATGTGCACATGTGTGTAGAGGACCACTGATGGCTCTCCTTGAATGCAGAACAATTATCTTCACATTAGTTAAACTGGGGCCTCTCTGCACATACTGATACATACGGACTTGGCTAAGCTATTTCCTTCTCCCTTCAGCTGGCTATAAGCAAGGGCTAGCTGAGGTGCGGATGAGTAATTTTAAAGACCTGCTGACACTTTCCCATTTTCTTGCCTCGTGTTTCCCTATGAACAGTTGAGCACAGTGGGATGGCAGAGCCACATAGCTTCAAGAATGTCAACTGGGTTCAAGACTCAAGATGAGAGGCTGTGACTTCCCAGGTCACAAAAGTTTACATGTGAGAAACTGAAGCCACAGCTTCCTAAACATTGAAATGCTAACCCATTTAAGAAATACAGATTGGTTTTTCTACATATTCTTCTCTCTGTATATTGCAGAGGTGCCTTCTGGCCATCTGGGTAGCTCACATTGCTCATGCAACTGCCAAGCTTATCACTGTCACTCATCCTTAAGCCACTCCCTTCTTCAAGAGTTAGTAAATCCTGGGTTAGGCTTTGAGGTGAGGCCTTTGTCCTGTAAATGCTCACCTAAATCAGACTTAGGAGCTCTTGGCTGCCTGTAATGTCTTTATTCTTGCCATGGGTTGTACTGGAGATGATAGATTGGAATTAAATCACCAGGATTCCAATAATATTCCAATGGGATTAAAAATATAAACTTTCTGGACTGTGAGGAGAATGGGAAAGAGGATTACAATATTTGGATTGCAATACATGTGTATTATATGACTGTGTATGTTTTAACAATTAAGAAAACAGATATATTTTCATAAACAAAAGAAAAATCAAAAGATAATCTTGGGGATCATTGTGAGAAACACCAGGCTTTACTTACAGATTGAGTTTACATATAGACAATCTTTAATCATACATAACTGCAAACTTAATGATTGTTCAAGTACTGATATAATTTTCCAGATGCATCTGTTAATTGTACAAAACAAGAGCTCAATTTTTGACAGAAGTAATTAGAGGTTTCTGTAGGTAATGAGAAAAATATTGAATATCTCACTGTTAAGTAGAGAAGACCATTTAGCTATTGAAAAATTGAAAAGAATAAATTACAAATAATATTTACAAGATATATTTCTAAATAATGTGTAGAATACAAAATCATCAACTAGTGAGAAAGTTAAATGATTGCACAAAGGGTGGATTGAATTTCTATTGCTACATAAAATTACAATCAATTTTTAGTAATATAATTACTAAAATTAATTTAGTAGATTAAAATCTATATTAAAATCTATATTAGTTCATAGCTAGTAGATCAGAAGTGAGCATCTAGGTTTCCTGTTGAGTGTTAAATCCACATGGAACTATTCACAGTTCCAGAATCCTCTTTCAGGATAATTCTTGTTATTTGAAGAACTCAGTTTCATGTCGAGGACTGATTCCTTACTATTTTCTCGGTTGTCATTTTAAGAATGGTCTCAGCATCCCGAGGCCACTATTAGGTTTGTGTCCTGAAGCTGCTTTCCGTTCAGCAAATAGAATGCTCGCTTGGTCAAATTCTTCTCATTGTTTCAATCTCCAGACATCTGCTGCTACCAGTAATTTAAGAAAACGTTACTCTGATTAAAGAAGTTCTACCCAGACCATCATTTTCTTTTAGTATCAACCGAATCTTTACCTAATTACATCTGTAAAAGTTCAGGTTATATAAACATCAAAGTGACAGGTTATATAACCTAGAACTAGAACTAGTGACATACGTAACGGAAAAAAGCATATTTATTCCTACCAGTCTCTGTTGTAGTCTGTTTTTGCTGGTACAAAAAAAAAAGTTACCAATGACTGGGCAATTTATTATAGAACAGAAACATATTTTCTCAATGTTTTGGAGCGTGAGATATCCAAGAATAAGGAATAGGCAGGTTTTTTTTTAGGTCATAATCACATTGGAGAAAACAGAAGGGCGCATAAGCTGAATGAGGCATTAAACTTGGTTTGTAAACCTCTTCATCCCATTCAAAGACCCAGTACTGTGAGCAGGACCTCAAAATTTGGAAATGATGTACTGAAAGCGTAGCAGGCCCCTATCAGTGATCTCTGATTTCTGGTCAATAATACTGTAATTGAGAATTGTAGTTTGTGCTTGGGTATTTCACAATTAACTACTAGTTGAATAAATTGCAATTTGAAAAGAATTCAACCAAGTTATAGTAACAGATTATGACAAAATGTGTAGTTCACATTTTAATCTCATATATATTAGCTCAAATTCAAGTGATGAAAACTGGTATATTTGTAGCTTATTTATCACCTTACATCTAGATACTAATGGAGAGTGACAAATCATAAAATCTCCACAGTATTATAATAAAAATTTCTTCTTATATAAAGTATTCTTATTTGTGGGAGTGTGTATTTAAAAATTTAAGGAAAGGGAAACTGGGACATAATTTCATTTTTGTATTTCAAAGTAAAATATATTATTAATTTTATTATATAAGCAGACTAATTTGCTTGGAGGACAAATTTACTCTCTTTGGAATTACATTATTTTTATTTACCCTTAGGGGAAAACATTAACAATTATACTTGTAAATATATATTAAAACTTTATCAGAGTAGATTAAGTGTATAAGTTAAATAAGCTTCATATTTACTTACCAAAGGAAAAATATTGCATTATAATTTACTTTTGACAAAATAAATCAAGAATATGCTGACACTGAGATTGTTTGCACTAGATTTCACTTCTATTTTTATGTCTCTTTACTGGGAAATAATTTCTTCATGGAAACACACTCATTAATATGCCACTTGCTTGTTAAGAATTAATTTGGAGTTTAATTGCATATTATATGACTATTTGCAATTTTTTCTTCTATGTCTAATTACGCTATGGATAAATAATGATTAATATTCATTTTCCTAAATATTGCAGGTTATAGCATTAAATGTATAACAAAGTATTATAAACTTAATAAGTACAATAAAATAAATCTTAAATTATTCATAATTTAAGTAAATTAAATAATATATTACTGTTTTCCATTTTCCCATGATAAATGAAAATGTAAATTATAATAAAACATTTTCAAGCTCCTTTTTCTCTTTTAATTTTTACAAATAAATAGCATTCATTTAAAGCACTTAACATTTTATTTAAAAAACAAAGCTACTTAAGGAACATGATTTTTTATGAAACTGAAAGAATACACATTTGGAAAAAAATCAAGAAAATATTTAATTTTCATGGATGCACACTATCTCATTACTCACAGGTCTATTATGTGTCATATACCATCTTGTATAAAGTTGGTAGTTTTGTCATTTTTCTGTGTTAAATATATGCATGAGAAAACCATATAGATGTATATACACATATGTATTTGGAAGATTATCTGATGAGAGTTCTAACAGAAGTTAGAACACTTTTTTTGTGGCTGAAAGACTTAGAGTCTCTCACACATGAAATCATTATTTGTCTGTTTCAAACTTGACCACCTTTCCCTCTATAATGCTTCCCTTTGTAATAAACAGCTGAATTATAAAATTATTCTGACATTTTGTATTTATTTGTTCAGCCGCTTCTTCAAGCTCAAAAAACTGTGCATATAAAGTGAAATGTTATTGGAGAAACATTAGCAAAATAGTAAACTAGCAGGTCAAAACTTATCCCTCACAGTACAAAATAAAACAATCATCATAACCAACACTGCCAGAACTCTAGAAAACAGCAATGTACTTTCAGCGGTTAGGAAAATGCTTACCAGAGGCAATGATAAGTTGGGAAATGGTAGGAAAGATTTCTTATCAGTTTTATTGGCCTTGTCTACCATCTTCACAGGGCAGTGTCAGACCAGCAGCAGCATCATTCAACTTCCCCAGTCCAGGGCCTGGTCCCTGGCTATGGGAAGACCAACTGGTACTCCTACATGGTTTGTTGAGTGCATTGAATATATTATTAATACAAAACTATTGCTTATGTGTATATGGCATATACATATATTTTGATGAGTGAAACAGTTACATTAGTTAAGAAAGTTAACATTTCTATCCTCCTGTAAATACCTTTTTACTGTGACAAATTCCTAAATCTGCTTCCTGCAATAAAATACAATATTAACTATAGCTTCCTTATTTTAACTTAGCGCTCTCTCTCTCTCTCTCTTCTCTCTCTCTCTCTCTCTCTCTCTCTATATATATATATATATATATGTACATATCTGCTACTTTATAACCTTAGACCTAAATTTTCTCATTTCCTATGACTCTTTTAGCACTGACAGTCACTTTTTTTGGTAATATTAAATTCCAAATATAAGTAAGATCAGTCTATTTTTCTACACATGGCCTCTCTCAATTAGTGTAATGACCTTCAGATTTCGTCTAGATTGTTGCAAATGAAAGCATTTCTACTTTTACTAAGAGTGAATATTATTCCACATATTTATCTTTTCAGTAAGGTTGCTATTATATTTCCACTATTGTGATAATGCTGAAATATCCATGCAAGCCTAAATAGTTCCTGAATGTCATGATATCATATGCTTTGGAATTCATGCCCCCTGAAGTGTATTTACTAGATTAGGTGATAATTACGCTTTGTCAATATCTCTCAGTATTTTCCATTTTTTGCCTATACTAATTTATATCACTAAAAGCAGTGTCAAAGTGTCCTTTCCAACATATCCTCTTCATTTTTTTTTTCATAAGATCCACCCAAACCGGTCTGAGACAATTTGTTATTGTGGTTTTAAATTTGCATTTTCCTGATAATTGATGACATTGAACATGTTTTCATATAATTTTTGTATTTGTATGCCTTCTTTTGAGAAGTATACATTCCTTTCCTATTTTTAAGTGGTTTACTTTCTTTATGTATTTTAAATGTTAATTTCTTATCCACATATGGTTTGTAAACATGTCTTCTTGTTGTACTCTAACCAAAGCACCACCATCCTGTTGTATACATGCCATGTTCTTTGTCCCTAGTTTCAGTCTTTGTTCTCTGTAAAACTCTAGGAGCTAGGCAAATCCCCCATTTTGGCAAAGCCTCAGCCTTTGAACTCTGTGAAATTCCAGTGAAATGACGAAGAGCTTTAGCTAGCTGTATCTGTAAAATGTGTCCTCAATACCAAATAAGGCAACACAAGTCTTTTTTGCTCCTTGGTTCGTCTCCCAGTGGCTCTGCACTCTCTCCCTTTATGACACTTTCAGGAACCTTACCTAGTTGAACAGCTCTGCAATTCCAATGCATCTGTGCCACTGGGTACCAGGCTAAATAAAGCTCTCCTTTTTCTTTTCTCTTTTGGACTTTGTCTCCTTTAGGGGGTACAGCACTTCCTTAGATGTCTCTTAATTATGTTGTTTCCTTTGCTGTGCACAAAAGTTGTATTTCAGGGTAATCACATTTGTCTGTTTTCTTTTTGATACCTGTACTTTTAGGTTCATATCTATAAAATGATTGTTTAGACCAAAGATAAGAAACTTACTATTTTCTCTAATGGTTTCACAGTTTTAAGTCTTACAATGAGTCTTAATCTATGTTATTTGAATTTTGTATGTGGTTTCCAGCTTTGCAACACCATTTTTAAAGAGATCATTCTGTCTCCATTATGAATCACTGACAAGGTTGTAAAAAATAAAATGAGTACAAATGCATGGATTTATTCCTCAATTCTTTTCTGTTCCATTTTTTCTGTGTATCTATTTTTATAGCAGTACAAAGTTCTTTTGGTGATTATTGCATTGTTATATATTTTCCAATCTGGCAGTATAATGCTTCAGCTTTGCTCTAATTGGTCAAGTATATCAACAATTCAGAGTTTATAGTGGCTACAAAATAATATTAGTATTATTAGTATAACACTAAATATGGAAAATAATTTATTATTATTTTTGGCAAGTAATGTCATTGGAATTCTGCATAAGTTGACTTTCACCTGTACATAAATTTGGGTAGTGGAGACATTTTAACAATGTTAGTTATTCCAATTCACAAACACTTGATACCTCTCCAAATTATTCATCTTTTCCTCCATTCATTAAACTATCTTTCATAGTTATCAAGGTTCTCATCTTTTAGTTTGGTCA
>PVJX010049161.1:0-11201 GCA_004027295.1 Dolichotis patagonum
CTCTTGTGGGTACAGAAATAATTTTTCTATGTTCTTTTGCATTAAATCCCCATTCCCTAATTATCCATAAGTTGGTAAACTTAGCCCTTACCAGAATAGGAGACAGTTTTTTTCCAAACTATTTCTGTTTTTAAAGTAGATTTAGTATGTAGAAAATCATTTAACTTCCACCTTTTAATGCTATTTCTTATTTGAATGTGACTTAGAAATAATCTTTTTTTTGTAACAGGAAAAAGAGAGATTCTGTTGATGTTAGTTATAAACCATCTGTTGATATGAATCATTAGATGCCTTATACTGGAATATAATATTAAAAAACAAACAAATATAATCAATTTTTTTGCCTAAGAGAGACAGAAGTAACTCATTAAAATTTTTATTTCTTGGTCTTGTTACCCTATATAAAGAGGAGCAAACTGAACTAAAGGAGCTTGGCTGAAGAGATGTAACTAATATTTGGAGTTTAACTCAGATCATTTTTATTCTAGTGTTCAAACATTTGTGGTTATGTTACATGCGTAAAGGAAAGTTGTCATTTCTCTGGAAGAAAAACTACATGCTCCTAAGTTTGTTATTAAAACACTGTTATGTAATAAAACCTATTCGCAAAAACCAAATGTCTGTTTTAGAATGTAAATTCTTTTTCTGGCTACTTGAGTCTTTCATAATATCTGGGGAATTAAATAACTGATTTCTTGGTGAACAATTTAGATGACAGGGAAGTAAGTTATATCCAGAGTGAGTTTCAGTACAACTAAGTTATTAAAATAGTCATCTATTTTGAGTAAGTTCTGTATCTCTGTGACTGCAGTGTGACTATTAGAACTACAGCACACACACCTCATCAGAAACGCTTTCTAGGCCTCTTCCCTCTGCTGTGGTTAGAGCACCGGATCGAATGGGAACACAGTACGATTACAATTTCATAATTCTTTCAGGCTCCCAAAATCTTAAACTATAAAGTGAAGATGGGTTCCCAAATTTAAACCCTTAAAATACAGGAGGCTATTGTGGAGTCATTTAAATAACCATGGTGCTGTCCAGTTAAGACCTGTCCTGAGATGGGAAGTCACCCCATCCCGCTGTGCTTTGCCGCCACCTGCCGGTGGCTGCCCTGAGTCAGGCGCTGTGATGCTCAGGCCGGGCGCTCCGCGGGTTAAGTCCAGAGAGATGACAACGCAAGTGACTGTAGAAACAAACTGACAATGTCAAAGAAGAATAGAAATAGAGATAAAGAGAGAAGGAAATTAAAATACTTCCATGCGAGTGAGAAGTGAGAGAAAGCCTCTAAGAAAGTAACATTCAAAACCTGGAGGACTGAAGGAGTTAATTTTACAAGTAAACGAGGGAAAGGAAAACAGGTGCAAGCAGCCTGTGGAATACAGAAGCAGTGTGTGCAGACACCCGCAAGAAACTCAGGGGGGCTGACACGTTGTTAGAGGGAGGAAAGTGACAGTGGAGAAGTAACCAGAAGCTCCAATCGGAGGGGTCTTGGAGAGATTTGGAGTTTTCCAACAGCAGTGGGAGACATTAAGACAACCATTTTTTGCAAAATGAACAAGAGTAAACTCGTTGGGTGAATTTAGACAAGGGAGCCTGGCAGAAACAGACAGCACCACTAATTTATCAAAGATTCACTTTGTCTTGGTTTCATTTTTTTCCCCTTATTTGGCCTTTGGCGGCTTGTGGACCTGCCCCGTATATCTTGAATGAAGAAAATTAGGTAGTTAGGAGTTTTAATGGCTAAACTGAGACTAAAGCTTTTGATTTTGCTTTTGTTTTCTTAAATAGAGGGTTCATCCATTTGGAACCCTGGTGCCATCTTAGGAAATGCTGCAGGCAAGAGCTTCCTCCCTGCTCTCTGACGGTCATTCAGCTATTAGGAGAAAAAGAGAGATGAAAAGAGAAGGGACTAGGATGGAGACCTTTCTCCTCCCTGTTCCTTTCTCTCAGATGTGAGCAAGAAAATGCTCAGAGGCAGCATAACATAGTGGCTAACACTTGACACGACACTGCCTGATATATATCCCAGCCCTACCACTTACCTGGGTAACCTCTTTGTGCCTCAGTCCTACATCTGTAAAGTGAAGGTTAAAAACAGAGCTTGTCTTAGTCACTGTTCTCTTGTTGCTGAGACAAAATACTGTACATCCAAAATTAAAGGGGAAAGATTTATTATGATTATTATTATTATTATTATTTTACAAATCCCTCAGTGTGTAGAGATTTCAGTCCACAGATGACTGGCTCCAAAGCAGTGTGGCATCACAGAGCAGAAGCAGTTCGTGACAGGCAGAAATAGCAAAGCAACAAGAGACACTCACAGCTCTTTCTACGCCTTGTATTTTATCCAGGTTACTTAGGGCGGAAACACACACACCCTGAATCCTGCTGCCCTTGATCCTAACATTGCAGCAAGAAACAATTCCACCATTACAGCCTCTAAACCCAGCCACCACTGAAAAATTTCCACCTATCACCTCATAAGGGTTTAAGGGGACAAGCCATGGCAGAGTCCAGTTCAGAGAGTGACTGGGATTATGAAATAAGTTAGCATATGCATTTATAAGAGTGTCTGATACACAGACAATAATAAACATATTAGCTTTTATATCTAGGAAATATTACTATGTTTAGTAAATACTTTGAGAACAATAAAACCGTCACTAATAAGCAGGTTATATATTTACAGTGGGAATAAATGCAGTGTTTTGACATTTTCTATCTGCTACATGGAGATGAGTCATGTACTAGAAATATCTCCTCTGACTTGGACACCCAAAATATCCAAGTTCAGCAAAAAGGAGAAAATGAAGAGGTGGGAAGATAAAATGAACAGGAGAGTTTCTACTTACATTCATTTTTATGAGAAATTTTAAGGAAGAAGCTTTTAGTGGATACTTTCTATTTTTCAAAGGTGAAAGTGTGTTGGAATAACCTTTATATTTAAAAGCATTTTTGATGTCTCTAATCAATGCATTGCAAATAAGGAGGAAAATACATAAAGGACCCTGTCAGTGACTAACCTTATGTATAAATATAGACATAAAGTCTTTATGGAATTTTTCTTAGAGACTTTTTACACAATATTATAAAATAGTTTTGTCAGGTTAGCTTAACTGGATTATAAACAACAGTCTGCAAGAATAATCTTGCCCAAGATGATACTCTGATTTTTTCTTCCTTTTTTAAACTAGCAGACCGCTCTGGCAATAGCCAAAACATTCAAGAATAACTGTTAATGACATATCCAGATGTGTATTAGAAAATCCACTGTCTGGCCAAACCACCAAACCCTACCAAGTGGGAGAATGAGCTCAGCAGGTAGGGAAAAAGTTCCATCATGTGTGATGGATGGTAGGAATAGTATTGTGACTCAATTAATGCCAGTCTGTATTTCCTATTGGACTTTTAAGCTCAGTGTCTCCCAGTGCTTTAGAAGATAACATATATACCTTTAGTAAGGCATGTCCTATTATCCTGAAAGTATTCTTTAGTAAGTCACATCCTAGCATTCGTGTTCTAGCAGACACGAATTCCTAGGCATTCATACTCATTCAGTGATTCTGACTTATTATTACAGAAAGAAAGTATGCATTAGTCACTCAAATGTATGGATATCCAGTGAGTCATTATACCATTGTTTTCTGATTAACAGTTAATTTACAAAACAATTGCTGTTTGAAGACGGTTCTTTAAAGGAAAATGAGTTTAATCTTGTGTTACTCCTCACACTGATTATATTCCAGGGTCTTTCACTAAAGGGGGTGTCCATGGATCTTTCCCTTCTTAGGGAGGAAAGAAGGTTGATCTAACTGAGAAGTTATGAAGCTTACTTAGTTCTCTCTCTCTCTCTCTCTCTCTCTCTCTCTCTCTCTCTCTCTTTCTCTTTCTCTCTCCATCTGTCTGTGTGTCTCGGTCTCTGTGTGTGTCTCTCTTTGTTTCTCTCTGTCTGTCACTGTCTGTCTCTGCCTCTGTCTCTCTGTCTCTGTGTGTGTCTCTGTCTCTGTGTGTCTCTGTCTCTCTCTCTCTCCTCCTCCTCTGTTGACATGCATTCTCAGCTACCCCTTGTTCCACAGGAGCTTTTCTTGCCTTTGGTATTTGCCCATTCATTCTCTCTCTGTCATGCAGTAATCCTATTGCCTTAGTGTGTCTCAGTAAATTGGGTTAGAGGAGTGAGACAGCTGTAGGTAGTTTATTTTGGAGAGTAAAGTAAATTCAGTCCAGAAGCACATGAATAAGTCCACTTGAGTATTATGCCTTCATTTAGCTTTATAACTAATAAAGGCATTTGTGACTCAATTATTCTAAGTCAGACAAGGAAAGAAATATACTGACTATTTAGAATTCCAATACCATCAGTATTAAAAATCAAAATCAAACTATTTCTGGAAGATATCAGCTATAAACATATTTCAAAATTTCATTTCATGCTTACCATGATAGAAGAGGTTTTGAACAAGTCAGGTCACAGATGTCTTGGTAAGGATATTCCATGAAAAAGAAAATACAGAGATGAGAGTAAGTTTAGCTTTAAAAAAAGAAAATGAAAGTCTAGTTCAAAATTATTAGATTTGTGGCAATCACTTGTCACCAATCTTTCTACCTGAAAGTCTTAATCTCCTTCATCTTCACTGGTAACTTGCTTAAACATCTTTTAAATGCTTCATATTCTTCCCAGGAGAATGTAACTTTCTGCATGTAAAGGTTACGTGTCATGCTCAAATGAGGACAAATATGGTTCTATCATTTTCTGTACTAAAAGATCTCAATAATGTGTTATTTGACTCTTCTTACATATGATCCTTTCAACATCGTTTGTATACTCCTCTCAAAGGACACCTCAAATAATTGTCACAATGAATGCTAGAATATACTAGTGAACATAACCATATGTTAATCATTTGCTTTTTTGACTGCTGTTATTATAACTATTAGTTTATTTATCAACTTATTTAAATCTCACAACACTGTGATATAAACAGGTTATAGTGGACACTGTTGGGTCCCAAACTGAGACCTTTCCATTGCACTGAAAATTGACTCTTTTACCTTTTATCTTATATATCTTTTCCTAAAACTGTTTCTAGAATCTTGAATCTTTTCTGTCTGTATCTACTAGAAAGACACAGTTGAGCCTTCACCATGTACTCAGGGATTTTAATATATAAATATTCTAGGACCAGGGATATTGTTCAGTAGCATGGTGTCTGCTTAGCAAGTGCAGGGTCCTCAGATTCCTGGAATATATATATATATATATATATATATATATATATATATATATATATATATAGCCTAGTTCTTCTGCCCCTTAGATGGCATGGCTTTACACCATGTATTTTACACTGGCTGTCAGCAAAATTAAGCACCATTTAACCACAGTAATAACTTGCTCAATACCACATACTCTTTATCAGCTGTCTTACTTCTGTTTCTTACTTTCCCACCTTCCGAACAGATTCAATCTTCTGCTTGTGGATAGCTGGTTTTCTCAGCACTATTTGCTAATGAGGCTGTCTTTACTGTAGTGTATTGTTTTGGCTCCCCTGTCAAAGAACACATGAATGAATTGTGACTCTTGTCAACTCAGGGGAATGTCTGGAAGCCTGTATGTTTCTGTGATGACTTCTAAAGAGTTCTTCATCTTCTTGTATCAAAGGACATGATTATTTTAAAGTTCAGTCTCAAGTCCTGGTTGTGAGGGAGGCAGATTTACAAAGACAGATGAGTGAACAACCCTGGAGAGTCTTCCAGGCTAATGACAGGGTCATGATAAAAGAGGAATGAGTTCCTGGGTACAGGGTGAAGCTAGGTGAGTGGTTGTTTTTGAAACCTAGACTCCCAGATTTACTTTGAACCTTTTAAGTCATAAGAAGTGTCTCTTGTCCATTGTTTACATCCATTTTGGATTGTAAGTCACTTAAAGACCTCCTGTAAAGCACATATATCTTATAAAATGAAACTGGCTGACCATGGGATCTGTCCCAATGCTCTTCATTGTTTCTATACTACTAGATCAGAGTCAGGATGTCCTGTGAGAAAAGTACTTTGGAGGAAATGAACTACTAAAAAGCACCTCTGTACCTGGCTAAGTGTATTGTCAGCATACCAAAGAGCATGCTATGAATAAGTAATTTTACAATGTGAAGCTTAGTGTTTGGGCATCAATACCCACAACCACACATAATAAGCTGTTGATAGATCTCCTTAAAACTGGACAAAATGATGCCTGGAGAATATGAAATTTCATGAATGAGTATTGAGAAAAGGCTCAGAAAGCCGGCCATTTAAGAATGGATTTATTGTGGGAACAAGAGAAAAATTGATCATACTCTCCGGAATGTCCTAAAGGAAACTTTCCCTTAGTTTAGCTGATGGACTGCGCTAATAAAAGAGGACCTGCTTTCTTCAGATAGGATGGAGCACAAGATATACTCTGTAGGAATGTCCCCATGGAGATGACAGTATTATAGACTAGTGAAGGCCAAATGATACCCCAAAACTATAAGAGTGGGGCTCTTCAGTATACTAAGCCTGCATTACAAAATCCATTGCTATTTGGACCATATGTCATGGTAGATAGACCCTGTCATACTAGAGATTTCTATGATAGGAAAGGATGCCATGTGTAGATTTAACAAGCCCCAAGAGAAGAATCACAGTGCAGACCACTCTCCTATTGTTTTCAGCACGATCATGTCTTTTGTAGCAGAAAACTATTCATCACTTGTAATTTCCAACATGCTACTGGCCCTAAAAGAAGCGAGTCATTGAACTATAGAACATTGGCTGGCTATATGATGGAAATGACAATCTTCATTTTTATAGTACCAGAACAACCATTTAAAAAGATAGGGAGGTAATTTAGAGTGTGGAAATGATACCGTCAATATCAGGCCAAAGGAAGCCAGTGCGATTAGAAAATTAAGATGACTCAGATTCCTTACCTAAGTTGCTTCTCTCTGTCACACTATGTCAATTCCATTGCTCAGGCCTATCACTCTGCAGGGAGTAATAGGTATCTAAATGTAAGGGGTGCAGGTTTTGACATTGGCAAAATTCAAAATTGCATTGCTATACTATAACCCAACTCATTGTAGGCCTGAAACAACCAGTGAGTGAAATCTTCTCTGGGTGGGAGATTAGACTGGCACAATTGGACCCAAAATACCATAGGTGTGGGAAGGAAGTAGTGTGAGGTAAGAATATGCATAGACTCTGGGCATAGAAAACAACTTGCATTCACCTGAAAAGAGCAATGCTTGAAGACTGAAGATTGAAAACAAAAATTATTGAATTGGAATCTAATGTGCAAATTTTTATGCTTATACAAGGTTCACACACACTGCACAGTTAGTGAACAAATAAGATAGGATGATTTATTTCATATATAGGAAAGCATCTAGGTCCTGTCCATAGCAGAACAATGCTTTGAAAACTGGCATTTAAATGAAGAGTATCAAGCATGGTTATTCAGTGTTCCCTTTTGCTAAGGCGCCATATTGGACACCTGAGCTGAATGATAACCCATCAATAGAAACAACTGTGCTGAACCCCCAATATGGAACCATTCTTCAAGCAACTAGAGGCTTAATTGGCAGCCAGCTGAGTAAATTCAACTTCTCGTAGCCTAGTGAGGATAACAATATATATTTACTGGAATTGACATTTGTATAAGCATTGTTTTCCATCCTACCCCTTAGCACCCTGATCACTGCTACTGTCACAGGACACGGAATGTGAGACTTATCACCATGGAATCTCACAAAAATCACCTCGGATGAAACATGTGTGACACTGGACAAATATCAGTTTGTCCTCACACCTACATTATTAGAAATAAGTGGCCAAACTAGTAGATTATTAGAATGGCTTCTTAAAGACATAGATAAGGAATCAGCATGGAGATTATGTCTCCAAGGAATTAGTGTTGTTCCTCAAGTAGTTGTATATATGTTGAATCAAAACCCACTGTACAGGTCTGCATTTCTACAAAAAAAAATGCATTCAACCAAAGTATGAAAGAAAAATTCAAAATTGTGCAGCTGCTACTCTGTAACCCAAAACAGTGTAGGACTAAAAATAGCAGTAAGATGAAATTCTTCTGTGGGTGCAGAATTCTAACTGGTACACTCAGCCAAGAAGTAGATGTGGCAGCCAGGGATGGTGGTGCACACTGGTAATCCTAGCACTCAGGAAGCTCACATAGAAAGATCAGCCACAGGTTCCAGGCGCAGCCAACATGAACTATACAAGGAGACCCTGTCTCAAAGAAAAAACAAAGTGGAAAGAAAGGAAGAGGAATTGGTCTGAGGTAATAGTATGCATCGCTTTGTACCAGTGATCCACTGGCAGTCCTTGCTTCCTGCCCCTTCTACTTCAAAGTTCTCTGGATTGGAGCCTGTGGTTCTTCAGTAAATAGAATTAACTTTTATCAAATAACAGAGGCCAGGTTCCATTAAATCCAAAGCCATAACTTTAGCTTGGTCATTTTATATTTATCATACCAATAGATCTGCATGCAAAAAAAATTCACTGTTTCAGAAAGGAAATTGACCTGCTTATCACAAGGAGATAAGAGTTGTTGCTACATAATTGGGATAATGCAGAGCATTAGGAATTCACAGGGTTCATTCAAGAACCATTAACTTGTTTAATGCCTGCTCTATGATGCTCTATGATGCATCTTCTATGATGCTCATAGAAGGCATTACAGCAAACTGACAGGAGCACAAAAAGGGAAAAAATAAAAGAGAGAAAATAGTGAAGTCCCCCCCAAGAATGAAGACCTGATTTATTCAAGAGGCAAACAACCAAAAGAAGAAGAGATATTCACCAGAGTTAAAGGGATCACTGAAGGGAGGGAGAGGAAACAATAAATATCAAATTATTCCCCAATAAATCTAATAGAGACACTGTACCCCACATTGAAGATACATGCAAAGGACTAGTAATTCAAAGACAGGACTTGGTTTACCTTCATATATTCCTAACTTCATTTGGGAGAGTCTAGGCAAGAATTTGAGTTTGTAATGCAGTCTAAGAATCAGATCAGAGGACCCATAGGCCCGCCCTTCACCCACAGGGAACCTCCCAGAGACCAGCATCTGGGCCTGGTCTGTTTGGGATTGGGAACTTCTCAGAGACTGGCATCTAGGCCTGACTGTTTGGGACCAGCCCGCCCTTCACCCACAGGGAACATCCCAGAGACTGGCAACTAGGCCTGGTCTATTTGGGATTGGGAACTTTGCAGAAACTGGCATCTCGGCCTGACTGTTTGGGACCCATAGGCCTGCCCTTCACCTGCAGGGAACCTCCCAGAGACCAGCCTGAGACAAAGACCGCGGCCCGGCCCAAGGTTCCATGGGCTCTGGTCCACCACGCCCAGCATCTGCCTTACAACTTAGGGAGCCAGGAGCCCGCAGAGGGGGAGTTAGGACCCTGCGAGGGAGCCAAGAGTCTATCGGGGAGCCACCGCTGCTCCAGGAAATGAGGGTGCAAGAGGTAATTTGCCACACATGCAAAGGAAGCTTTGGAACATTGCTCAAAGCAAGGAAATATGGAAAAATTACAAAATGAAAGACCAAAAGGCAGGCTCAAAACTTCAGCCCACCCAAAGAAAGCTTAGAAACCATGTACATAGAAGAAAAAAGAAGCCATGCACCTGAAATGTCTGAAATGATATCAAATGAAATAAATATGCAACGAGGGAAAGCTACGGAGAAATTCAAATCAGAGATACTTGCCCAGGTAAAAGAAGGATTGATAAAAGTAGTGAAAGAAATAGTGAACGCATCTAGTGAAAACACAGCTAACAAATTAGAGGAACAAAGCAAACAGATAGAATCTCTAAATGAACACTATAAGAAACAACCAGAATACATAAAGCAGATTGAAAGAAATACAGGAAATCAAAAATGCTATTGAAAGCTGCCAAAACCGCCTCAACAAAAGGGAAGATAGAATTTCAGACCTTGAAGGTAAGATCACAGCCAGTGAATAGGAAAAGAAAACCCTTTTAAAAATAATAAGTAATCAGGAAATAACAATTCAACACCTGCAAAATGATGCAAAGAAAAATAACATAAGATTAATAGGGATAAATGAAAAAGAAAGGGACAGCACAAGTGACATCAAGAGGCTATTTACAGAAGTAATAGCTGAAAACTTCCCAAACTGAGAAAAGAAACTGACACTTGGATAAGTGAAGCATAAAGAACTCCAAACAGCCATAATCAAAATAAAACTACACCCAGACACATAATAATCACCATCCCGGAAATCCACCATAAGAACAGAATACTAAAAACCATTAGAGAGAAAAGAAAGATCATCTATAAAGGAAAACCTATCAGAATCACAGCAGACTTCTCAACACAAACAATGAAATGAAATAAAGAGTAACATGGAATGAAATATTTCAGATACTAAAGGAAAAACACTTCCAACCCAGACTGACATACCTGGCAAAACTGTCCTTCAAAATGGATGGAGAAATAAGATACTTCCATGACAAAGAACAGCTGAAAAACTTCATGAACACCAAACCAACCCTACAAAGAATACTGAAAGACATTCTAGGTACACATGGGAAAAAATCACCAAGCAAGGCAGACAATTAAACAGAAGGGAAAGCTAAAGACACAACAGCAGAAAGATAACATGTCAACAATAAACCAATATATAACAGTTACAACCATTAATGTAAATGGCCTCAACTCACCAATCAAAAGAAACAGACTGGCAAGAAACAACATCCAACAATATGCTATCTACAAGAAACCCATATAACCCAAAAGGACACGCATAGAATGAAAGTCAAAGGATAGAAAACAATATTTCATGCAAAAGGAAACCAAAAAAAAAGCAGGAGTAGCCATCCTGTTTGCAGACAATGTGAATTTCAAACCAAGAATGATCCAAAGAGATAAAGAAGGTCACTACATACTAGTTAGGGGAAAACTTCAAGAGGAAGAGATAACGATCTGAAATATATATGCACCAAATTCCAGAGCACCCAGCTATATAAAGCAAATACTAACAGAAATGAAAAATCAAATAAGCAATAATACAATTATAACAGGAGACTTTAACACAACATTGACACAAAGGGACAGATCATTTAGACAGAAAATCAGCAAAGACATAACAGAACTGAATCACATCTGTGAACAAATGGACTTGATACATGCATACAG
>PVJX010049162.1:0-11192 GCA_004027295.1 Dolichotis patagonum
TACTATTGTGTTATGTTTGATATTATTGTAATTGAAACTATGCTCAACTATAGCAGAGTAAGAGATATGGTGTTAGATACTGTTGATGTCCAGTTGACTTAATGTAAAGTACTGTGTTGCCTATGTTGTCCTCTTCTGATCTGCTCTGTACTGCCCCCTTTTGTTTTATTCTCTTTTAAATAAAAAAAAAATTACTCAATTAAAAAAAAAAAAGCTTCTAGAGGAGCAAGCACTGGAGATGAGCTGGAGTTCAAGGCGGGGCACGGAGTGGATTCTCAGCAGAGAATCCACAAAGCAATGGGCAGAGAGAGCAGGGCTGCAGCCATGCACAACAAAGAAAGAAAGGCAGGGAAGCTAGATCTGGGCCTGGATCTAGGAAGCCAGATCTGTCTCCAGAACAAATGCGGGGACTGGGGCAGATCATCCTGAGTCCAAAACACAAACTTTCTGCAATGTCTGTGCAAAAAGATCGGTGTTCTACCTGGCAGGCTCTCTGGAAGGCCACAGTCAGGGTGGAGTTCGGAAGACAATAGGCTTCCTCTACAGACTGCAAGGGAGGGGATTTAATGTGGGGAAGTCATTGACCATGTGGCGGAGGACTGGAAGAGCAGACAGGGATGAAAGGAACCCAAAGACAATCATGGGTTCCAAATGGAGGGCTTCTGGAACCGAGGGAAGAGGCGATTCATGAGAATTTGAGCTTTAGAGGAAAGGCTGAGAAGGGGTACTCAGATCTCTAACAAGGGGTGGCTACCCTGCCAGCCTTGGTGTTCAGATGGCCTGTGCCTGGCTGGGCCTGTGGCTGTCCAGAGAGCCTGGAAACCTGCCCCAACTCTGGCCGTGGAATGCCAGTGCCACTGCTCCGGTGATGCTGACGGGAGAGGCAGGTGTGCAGCCTGGAGTAGGTCCTTTTCTTAGTGCAGTCTGCCACGGCAGCAATGTGGCTCACTGAGCTCTAACCTTAGCATCACAAAGCAAGATGTAGAAGACTGGGGTGTCTCTGAGAGAGTGGATCTGGGGCTGGGGAAGGCCATCCTGGGTTCAGGATTGGGGAGTATTGCATGGGTAGAGGGGTAGGGGAAGCGGAAGGTGCCCTTCAGCAGGGAGGAGAGAGTGAGAGCAAGGCAGGGATGGAAAGAGGAGAGCAAGAGAAGGTGAAGGGACTTGGGCTCAAGTGACTCTGTGGGTATGGCGTGGCTAGAGATAGGAGTCGGGGGAGAACTTGAGACCCTTGTGTGCACAGTGTGGGTGATGTGGTACCGCTCCTAGCATAGGGCACGCAGGAGGAAGATAAGGAAGAGGGAAAAGAGGGGAGAACAAAGAGGAAGAAGGAAATAGCCATCCCACCACCAGAAAGGCGCTCCTTTTCAACACGTAGTGTTTCATTTTTAGCTACAACTGAGAGTGATTTTGCTCTTTTTGCAGAAGACACAACTGCCTTTCCACACGTTCTACACACAGATGCCAAAACTGCCTTCTAGAGTAGTACACGAAGCTTTTCTTCTGCCAGGTGAATATCGGAAGACAACTGTTCGCTAAAAGAATGAAGTGTGGAAGTGTGGAAGAAGTCATAAGGCAATACATCACACCCAGAGCATTTGGGTTGTGGCCCAAGGCAGCACTAGTCAAGCGTGCATTAAAGAGTAGCCTATGGGCTGAGCCACGGTGACAAACTGACAGGCACTTCAGACCCTGGACAGGGCCATTTCAGGGGTGAGTGATGGGCCTGTGACAGAAGGAAGGGGGTGCTCCTGGAAGGAAGGTGGTCTGTGTGCACAGTTATGTGCCACTGTGTAGGTCAGGGCTCCCCACAGGGAACTAGTCAAAGTGCACATGTTGAGACAATGAACCTGGACTGACACAAGCATGGCCCTGAAGTCTCTCTGACCAAGAGCAGAACCTTGGTGCTGTTTCCAGGAAATCCTTCCCATATTGGGAAAGTGACAAAGAGGAGACATAAATCCAACTCAATGTCACCTTGGCCTGCGCCTGTGAGTGAAGACCTTAGGAAGATACTACCTGTGCGCATGGCCTGAGATGATGCAGTGATGGAGACTGTGGAAGACAGCAAGTGGGAGTGGGGGCGGGGCTAACAGTGTGGTTTCCAGTCAGGCCTCTGGATTGGTTTGTTAGGGTTGCAATAACTACACACCACAGACCCAATGGCTTCAAAAAACTGAAATTTATTTTTCACATTCTCAAAGGCTAAGAGTCCAAGATCAGCCCTATGGGATTAGGGTCCGCCTTAAGGCCTCACTTTAACTTCATTTCCTAGACAGAACTGATCTCTGACCCACAGTATCCTTCTAGGTTCTGCCTAAAAATATGACCTGAGCTAACAACTCTTAGAAAATCAGCGTATTTATGAATGAAATCTATTGAAACTCTGAAAGCTAATTATGCATGCAGTTTCCATGTAGAGAATGATACGCTGTTGGTTTTTGCCCAGAGGTCTAGTTATATTTTTTTCATCCAGTGGGAGGTAGATATTAATGACCTTTAGGAAAGCAGGTTAATAATTCAGTACTATGCATCATGAGCACTTCCATACAAATGTGTATCTGTCAATATTTTAAAGTGATTTAGAGAAGGAAATGACATACGGTATGGTCTTTTGCCCCTGTGTCCTTTGAAGAAGGCAAAGATTTCTTATGCAACCAAGAAAACTGCTGGAGTTCTTTGTAAACTTTTTGAAGCATGAATGCTCAATACTCAGTACGGATATTTTTATATTTTCCCTGTTGGATTTCTCATTTTCAATGAGTCTGAAAACTTGTTTCTTATTTGACTGTGACATATAAAATATATGGTGAAGCTTATAGTTATACCCAAACATAAAATATCATACATTTTTAATGGTATATGCCTTTAAGAACCAAATTCATCAGAAACTTCCTAATTCAAACTTGCCTTAGAGCTTCTGATAGCCAAGGGTTTAAAAAAGACTCCCGGTTTGAATCTATGCCTATGTAGAGGCCTTCACATTGTTAATAATAGTGGTGAACATTTGTAACGCTCTTACTCTGTGTTGGACAAGGTGCTGTGTGTTTTACATTCATCATTTTGTTTAGTTCTCACAGTGAATTTATGAGGAAAGGGTGATTATTTCTCCATATCCTCAAAGCGTAAAGAGCTCCATAACTTGCCCAAGGACATTGTACCAGTCGCCTTTCCCATTATGGGGGCCGAATACCTGACACCCAACAATTTAAAGAAGGGCAGGTGTATTGTCTCACAGCTTTAGAGGATTCGATAGATGGTTTCAAGGATCCAAGGCAGAAACACCGTGGGAAAAGGGCGTGGTGGAACAAAGATACTTAGTTCACGGCAACTGGGAAGTGGAGCAGGGTAACGGCTCCAGAGAGCAATGTTGCCAGGGATGAGGGAGCAGTTATAGACACCAAGGTCACACCTCCATGATCTACACCCAGAAGCAGGCTTTCCTAATCTTGTAGATAGCATGTGAGTGAGTCAAGCTGACGATGAAGTCACACATGTGGATCTGTAGTTGAGTCAAACCCAAGTCTGTCTGCTTCTGCAGCCTGATTCCACCATTCCACGAGGAACAGTAGCTCCAGGATGGCAGTTAGCAGTCCCTATCCCACCAATGGACATGCAGTGTATGTACTAGGTAGGGGTGGACACTGTGCTAGATCTATTAACATTAAAATGGAAACAAAATTGTCTGCTATGATCTGGGGTGGGTCACCTTCACAGCTTATGCTGAAATTTATTCACCAAAGTCAGATGTTAGTGGTACTTGGAGGTAGGGGCTCTGCGAGATAATTAGGATGAGATGAAGTCATGAGGAAGGCTCCTCATGACAGCATGCATGGATTTTCCAGAAGAGTAAGAGAGGCCTGAGCTGTCAAACTTGTTCTGTCTTGCCATGTGATGTCCTGGCTACTTTGGAACACTACAGAGACATCAGCAAGAAGGCTATCACCAGGTGTGGCTACATCAACTTTGGGCTTTCTAGCCTCCAGAACTGTAAGAAATAATTTTCTTTCTTTATAACTTTCCCAGTCTGAGACACTCAGTTTTAGGAACAGAAGACAGCCTAAGATTGTGTCTTTGTCTTGTGGAATCTCAGAGCCTAGGAAAGGAAAGTGTCCACATATAGAATAGGTTATCCCATGATAATCTTCACAGGAAAAACACAAAATGGCAGTGACTACCAAAGAGGTCATTATGCAAGGGAAGTAGGCCTGGGTGTCCAGAAGGAGGTCCTGGCTTTTTTCCTAAATTTAGAGGTAGGAGGAGGAATTTGACAGGCAAAGGGAGATGACAAAAAGCCTGAAAGACACAGGGATCAGAGTTGTGAACAGGCTTATCTGGTCTGAGGAAGGACAAGAAATTCAGAATGGGTGAACAAGAATGACTCTGAGGTCACTGGCTTGGGAGAGTCAGCGGATGGTGACATTGTTAGCTGAAATCAGACATGGAGAGAGAAGACAATAAGTTTATCCAGGGTTTTTCAAATTTCTGGAAACTGCAGAACTTTGCAGATAGAGTTTGAGAAGAACAGGATAAAGGCATGGATTTAGACATCACCAATGAACAAGAGATTGTTAAAGCTAAAGAAACTGGTAAATTGAGATGTTAATAAGGAATAACTGAGGCCAAAGCAGAGAAAAGTGTAGGACAAGAAGAGAATGGCAATCAAGGTGGAGACCTGGGGAAGACAAAAACCTAGAGGAAGGTAGAGATGGGAGGACTGGAGAAGCGGAATGGAAGTCCATTGTTGAGTAGGTAAGGGGATAGCTGGAAAGGACTTGGAGATTTTGGAATGATCAACAGTGTTAAATGCTTCATAGACTCTGTAATGGTTAATACATTGTGTCAACTCGAGAAGTTCAGAAGTTTAGTCAAGTGACTAATCAGTTCTACATTTTAGAGTGTAGACAGCATACCCTAGGGCAGCTGTTTATGCCTTCGGATGTTGTCATGGTTGATTCATTGTGTCAACTTGAGAAGTTTAGAAGCTTATCTAGGTGACTCTGCAGCTTTACACCCTAGGGTATAGAAGACCCACCCTAGCTGGTAGCCGGCAACAATATAAAAGAGGAAAAGAGGCTTGCTTTCTTGCTTTTTATTCTTCTTGTTTTTGCTGTCTTCTACAACTGTTAAGCACACCACCCTGCCTCGGAGCCAGCTGATTATGGACAACACCTCTACCAACTGTGGGCTAAATAAATCTTTCCTCCTTCAACTTCGTGTTGGGTATTTTGTCTCAGCAACAAAAGAAAAGTAATTAAGACAGACTCCATGACATGAGAAATTGGGAATGATCCATTGGCTATAGTATGTTTCAACCAAAAGGTCAAAGTGGAGTAAAGAAGAGAGACTTGGAAGACTCAGATGTGCTGGTGAGCTGAGAGAAGGAGATCAAAAGGCACAAAAGAAAAAGGAGCAAGAAGAGGAGGAGCTGCAGAGAGCCGAGTTTGGTGAAGGTGAGACTCGTGTTTCTTGGGGACCAGATAAAAGGATGGATGTCTCCATGGAAGGGAGAGAAGAAAGCGATGTCTGCTGTATTCCTGGGTCGGGGCTTTCATTGTCCCTGGGAGGATGTGGGGGGAAGCTCATCTGTGGGACTGGATGTAGGCGGGCCAGGAAGAGTGATAACGGAACAGTTATGGATTCAGTGAAGATGAGAAACAGCTTTAAAAAATAGTGGATCAGGGCTTGATTACTAGAGACCAGCGAGTGTGCTCAGAAACCAACCATAAGTCTGTGATCGTAGGATCAGGATATTTAGGCAATTTTCCATGCAGCATCTGGCTTCCTTGGAGGAAGATGACAGAACAAACAGTTGAACTGATCCCCTGCTGGGCACTAATAGGCAGATGGGTTGACAGTGAGGTGGAGGATTTATAAATACCAGTGGCCAAAGTATTTACTCTGGAGGTCAGGTCAGTACGGAAATCAGCAGACCCAAAAGAAGGCTAAAGTTTGGAAAGAATTAAGGTGAAGAATCAAGACAGCCATGCCCGACGTGGTTGGCACAGGGATCAGTTTTGTGGAAGACAACTTTCCCATGGAGAGGAGTGGGGTAGATGGTTTGGGATGATTCAAGGGCATTACATTTGTTGTGGACTTTATTTACATGAGAACCACATTAGATTTCATAAGAAGCATGCAGCCTAGATCCTGAGCCCGTGTGCCACTGCAGGATCCACGCTCCTATGAGGATCTACTGTCAGCTGCTCTGACAGGAGGCGGAGCTCGCATGGTGACTCCAGCAGTGGAGAATGGCTGGAAATACAGATGAAGCTTTGCACTCTGGCCTGTTGCTACCTGGTTCCTAACAGCCCATAAACCAGAACTGGTCACTGGCCCAGGGATGGGGTGGGGTAAAAAATTTTTTTCCAAAGAATCAAGAAGGCCAGGGCTGACATGGTATATTTTAAACCTTGTGAGTAAACGGGCATGGTGCCACAGGATGGTAATTCCAGCACTCTAGACAGCTGAGGCAGGAGGACTGAGCTCAATGTGGGCAATTTAGCAATTTAGAGATGGAGACCCTATCTCTAAATAATAGCACTGGAGATGTAGCGCAGTGTGTGAGTCTTGGGTTCAGTCCGAAAAATGACACAAAAAGAATAAAAAACAAACAAACCAAAACAAATTTGTGTGAATGAAAACCAGTAATGTCAGCACCAGATCATTCCTGAGGCTGAGTAATGGAGGAAAGGTTGGGAGGAGAAGCCATTGTGCTTAGCTAGAAACTTTCCCTGTCACATACATGTCCCACAGCTTTTGTCTGCCCAGCTCCCAGAGGAAGATGGAAGCAATGACTGAGGGGGACCTGCATTGACTGTTACAGCCCTTGTAACTCTACAGCATGGGAACTGCATGCACAGGTCACCAGGTCTGGGCCTGGGATCAGCCCACAGAAACACCCTAATGGACTGGGCCAGTTGCTGGACCTATCTTCCCTTCTCATTTTTGGTTATTGTAATTCCAGATATTGAGTTCGGTTATCCAAGTATTATAAACCTTTTTCCAGTCTTCCTCACAATCCAAAAAGTTACGTTTATAATCCCATTGAGACGTTACTGGAATCCCAGCAAGTTAATTCCAATCTACCACCTCCAGTGCAACCCATGGCGAGAGTAAAGACACCAAGACATGTTCCAAGTTAAGGGCAGCCAAGGGGTTCTAAATCCAATCCTCATGAGGATGTGTGGACAACAGCCTTAATCCTAGGCCTCTCCCAGAATTTATTATCTTGTGAAGAAGGGGTGGTTTGAGGATGAGTGACAGTGAGGATGGCGGGAATTACATGAGTAACTTGAGTTGGCTAGTCAGGAAGGGAGAAAAGCACCTCTGCAAAATGCAGAGATAAGGGTTTGCAGAAGGATCAATTTGCATAATTCAATTAAGGTAGTAACTGGATTGTTTTAGAGGCTGCTGCTTAGGTTTCTGATATGTAAACTTCTGCGCCCTGGGGAGTCATAGCCTCTTTGCCTTGAGGCTCATACCCAGTTGACATTCCTGGAGCTGACTGGCTCCACCATCCCGCTGTGCTTATATATTTTAGAGAGAGCACTATGCGAGGAAACAGGAGACTGTGTGATGGCTTTAGAGATTATATACCAGTACCTGGCTAGCTTTATTTTCAGTGCTTAGAGTCAAATGAAGACAGAAGGCAATACCACAGTCAGTTCTGTACATACCAGTATAAGGAAATCAGTCTCAGCATAATCAAGGTTGCACCAATTGCTCTGCATTCAAGGGAAGTCACTCAAGTTGTCCCCCACATTGGTGATTTACTAATTCATGGTTAAATGGATGCACTATTTTTTTCTTTCCAAACACTAAAAATGACCAGGTGATTCCATGGAAAGATAATTAGTGCTACTTACCACTGGGCTCATGGTCATGGGAGTCAGGTAAAATCAATTGGCTGAATGTCCAAAACCAGTTTATAACCCCCCCAACCATCATGCAGGAGTCCCACGCTCAGGATCTGATTGGGATTCTCAAGGATTTCCACCACACCTTGACTGTTGTGAGGGTCGAGACGCCCGCCACGTGAAGGAAGACACCAACAGACGCCTTCTCATGCAATAAGCATGGGGTCTTTATTATCCAAGCATGCGTGGGGCTCACTGAACACGCAGGAACAGAGAGCCCCGAGCTAAGCATGGGCAGGATTTTTAAGCTATTGAACAAAGGGAGGAGGAGACCTTGCAAGCGCAGGTACAGAAGCAGAAGGCATTGGTTGGTTTGAATGGCAATCCTGTATTCATTGGGGAGAGTATCCATAGGGTGAGGGTCCGAGACCGGGGTAGTGGACGCTACCTAATAAGGGCAGTAGATGCTCTGGAAAGGCTCAAGTTGTAAATTCCTTAGTCAAAGGGGGGGTCGTTTTCCATCTCGTGACCCAGTTTTCCCCACCCAGTTACCCAGTTCTGTCCTTGGGCAACTTTAGATTTCAACAGGCCGTGTACAAACAGTTCAAATAGTACAAATCATACATTACTAACAGGAAATATTTCCTTTACACTGTCTTTTGGTCTTATAGGCAGGAAGCAGGCCACAAATGCCAGCCTCTGTCAGGACGCCAGGGACACTTCTCATCCAGCTGTGATAGCAGTTATCCATCGAGGCCACTCATCTGCCAATAGCCTGAGCCACTCTCAAAGGACTGCAGACACCTAACATGCGGGCACTGGGCTGTCAGGGATGTCATCCTAGTAGTCCCAGGACTGGATCAATGAGCATCACCTGCAGAATACTGAGTGTGCCCGGGGACACAGGGTCGCAGGAGAGGAAGTGCGTGCTATGGCTGGGCAAAGGCCCTAGACTGGGAGAATTAGGGGGGTGTTTTTTTTCTTCCTGTGAGAACTCTGGGACAGATAGAGAAAGCAAGCCCTGGAGAAGCATTCAAAGCTTTTCTGCTCAATTGAACCAGGATGTCTTTGCTCTATCAGGGTTGATTAGGCACGGGCACAAATCTCCCCTCTCTCCTTGGTCACTTCAAGTCTGATCACAGGGTGAGCCAGGCTGATTGCATCTGCTCCCAAGCACTGGGCACCCGGAACAGAACTTTCTGGCTTCCTTCCGCTCGAAATTCTGTGGTAAGAAGATAGCATCTCAGACTCAATTGGACATAACATATTGGATTTTTCCTGCTTCAAGCTGGTAAAAGTGCAGTGGAAATAGAAGTTGCCATTAGCTCTCTTAACCAGAGCTTTCAGTCCAAAAAAATTACTTTGCTTTTTTGGCAAGAGTTTCCAAAAATAAATTTGTTAAAAGCAATGGCTTTAAGGACTTTTAGGATAGCAGAGACCTCTAGACTATGCCTATTCTGAGCACCACTACTCTTAAAAAAAAAAGCATGTCCCCTCCAAAACAAGAGCTCTCAGCTTTTTGATATTTCCTGAGTCTTCCAAAAATGCAGGCTTGGCAATTTGTAGGGAGTGGTGATGTGGCAGGTTGCCAACAAGCTTCTCTTTCGAGGACATGTGGTCAACTACTTCTGGTGGCAGGGGACTCTGTCTTAGCTGGTTTGACTCCGTGAGCTTGGCTGGCCTTTGCTACTCGGCCCCTGAGCTCTCGTGCTCCTGTCTGCAGGACAGTGCCTGCCTCCACTGGACATGGAGATCCAGTATTTGCAAAGTTCCACAGCAAGCCAGCCACCAACAATGTCGTGCATATGTGTGCAGCTAACACTGGCACTCTTCTGACACCTTCAAAGACAATTAAACCTTTCCTCAAGTCTGCGGCTGCATTGAAACACTAGGCATTTTAAGTGCCCAGGAAGCAGCAATTATTGGTTTTTAAACAATTTGAAAATCTCTCTAGGGTAATGTGTCTTAATATAAAAGTGATCTTTTTTCCGATATGTGTTTACTGTTGAAGCAATATAATCACAATGTAAAGGTTATGAAAACCAGAAATAGTTAACCTGTGCTATCTTCATCTGTACACAACTATTATAAGTAACACTGTGTGTCCACCTTAGTAATAAATCTTTGTCCACTTTTTTACCTATTTTCTAAGAATATATTCTAAGAAGCAGCATCATTGGTCATATGAATGCAGCATTTTTAAGATCACTACATTTGTCAGATAGCATTCCAGAAATAGTATTTTACCACCTCACTGTTATTTAATTAATATTTCTTTGATTATTAAGGATTCTAATACTTTAAATATTTGGCAATAATTTACATGTCCATGTATGAAGTATTTATTTATTTCCCTTGTCCCTTTATATATACTGAAGTCTTAAATATCTATCTACTTACAAGAACCCTTTATTTATTAAAGTTATCATTTGTTGTGAAAGTTTTCCTGCCTTTTTTCTAGTTTTCTAATGCTTTGATATATACATAGAAGTTTAACATTTTTATGCATTCAAATTTACCCAGTTACCCTTAGTATTTCTTGCATAACACAGATATTTCTCTTTTAATGACCTACCTGTTTAACAACTATTTGGACTTAAACTGAGAAGTGTTCTTGGGACTCACAGTCTGCTGCTGCCGGAACTTAAAGTTGCTTTCAAACCTATGACACAGGAACATAAGTGGCACTGTGGCCTTATGGTGGCTTCTCCAATGCAGTCCTGTAATTTCTGCTGATGGTACTACGCAGTACCTCACTGTAGTTTTGTGCTTTGTTGTACATTACAGTACTGCATGTAAGAGTTACACAAATAAAATCAATGTCATCAAATTGCAGTTTCCTTCAACCATTTCTTTGTTATGGATATTGTGATGTATACTATATAGAAATCCTCATGTAGTGGCTAATTCACTTAATGACCTAGTTGCAGGTACAGAACTTGGTCATTAAAAGAGGAGTGTCTCTATATATCATTTATTGGACACTTACTACACGTGAGGCAGTGTGTTGATATTTTATGGCTCTGTTTAACTTTTTTTTTATTTAAAAGAGAATAAAACAAAAGGGGGCAGTACAGAGCAGATCAGAACAGGATAACATAGGCAACCACAGTACTTTACATTAAGTCAACTGAACATCAACAGTATCTAACACCATATCTCTTACTCTGCTATAGTTGAGCATAGTTTCAATTACAATAATATCAAACATAACACAATAGTATAAAGCCATGCATATAGTGAAAGAATTACAGGGCTTTCTGAACCGAATAACAGAAAATGATCAATGGGTACTATAATATCTCATTTTTGATAAAAAAGAAAAAAATTTGT
>PVJX010049163.1:0-11195 GCA_004027295.1 Dolichotis patagonum
TCTCTTACATTGCTTTCTTGTGACCCGCTTTGCTCTGTTTTGTTGTGTTTAATTTTACCCTATTGATATAATTGCATGTATATTTGCATGGGTAAGATGGATGACCATATTGCTGTTTTTGTCAGATCATGGAGCAGAACTGTTAATAGTCTCACTGTTTGAATGTCTACTTTACATGTTTTCACTTTGTAAATTGAACGACTATTTCCAAGAAGTCAGTATGTAATTTGTCAAGCAATAATTTCTTAGGTTTTTTTGTTGTTGTGCTTTTCCTTTTTTCCTTAGAATACTGTATTGTTGCTACCCTTTATTCTATTTTGTTTTGTTTTGTTTTGTTGTTTTCTCTTTAAATAAAATTATTTAAAAAAAAAGAAAATATATGCATGTGTAAACACATATATAATGTGTATATATTCTTATTTCTCCTTTCTTACACAAAATATAACATACTATAAACACTGTTCTACATTTTTCTTTTTAAACTAGATAGTATGTTCTGGAAATTAATCCATGTCAGTATGGAGACTATAGTGGGTTGAATAGTTTCTCACTAAAAATATGTCTACCCAGAACCTTAGAATGTGATCTAATTTGGAATAAACGTCTTTGCAGATGAAATTAAGAGAGGCTCTTGAGATAAGGTCATCCTGGATAATGGTGAGCCTCAAATGGTAAATGCCTTAAAATAGAAAAGAAAGGGAGACTTACAACAGAGAGGGAGACCAAGTAAAGAGGGAGATAGACATTAAAATGTTGCAGTTTCAATCCAAAGAATGCCAAATATTGTGAGTAGTCACCAGAAGCTAGTAGAGAGATGTAACATAGTTTCCCTTTCAAGTCCTCCAAAAAAAACCATCCTTCCCAACACCTCCATTTTGGACTTCTGGTTTTCTTTTCTTTTTTTTCAGACAGAGTTTCATTATACAGTTCAGGCTGGCGTTGAACTTGCTTAGGTAGCCTAGGCTGGCCTCAAACTCACTGTGATCCTCCTGCCTCAGCCTCCCAAGTGCTGGGATTATAGGCATGAAACACCGTGCCTGGTCTGGATTTCTGGTTTTCAAACTGTAAGAGTATACATTTCTGTTGTTGTAAGCCATAATATATGTACTACTTTGTTATGACAGCCATAGTAAACCAACACCGAACTCTCCTCATACTTTTTTAAAAATTGACTGTATAATACCTCTCCTGTGGTCGTATAATGGTTTATTCAGTCTGTTCCCCAATGTGACTTGCTCCCAAACTTTTGTTTGTACAAATAATGCTCAGTGAACATTATTTATTTCCAAATAATTATTATTTCCAAATAATATTTGGAAATATTATTTCAAGTCTATGTATTTATTTATTTATTTATTTATTTATTGGTACCGGGGATCGAACTCACGACTGCACACTTGCAAGACAGGCACTTATGCCGCTGAGCTAAATTCCCAGCTCTCAAGTCTATTCAGATGTTATTTACATTTGATTCTTAGAAGTGGAATTGCTAGGTCCAACTGTAAATGCATTTGCCTTTTTGCTAGATGCAACTCTGCCAAATTCCCCTCCATCGGAGCTGTAATAGTTTCTATTTCCACCAGCAATGAATAAGAGAACCCACTTACCCACAAGCTCACCAACAGAGTGCGTGGGGGAAAAAAAAGGTATCTAGGTGTAGTTATATTTTGCATTTCTTTTATTATGAGTGAAATTGAGTACTTTTTCATGTATTTTAGATTTGTTGCTTTTTCTATAAACCCTCTGATCATGTCTCTTACCTATTTTTCTATTTTTTAATTGTTAAGAGCTTTTGCATATAAATATAATTTGGAAATTTTTTCTATTATATTTCTTCTGACTATGTTTGTGGCTTATTTTTTCACTATATGAATTTTTTCTTCAATTTTTAACACACAGTTTTATTGATGTTTCCCAACCTGAGGCACTTTCCTGACCCATGTCCTTGGAGTCCGACTCCACCTGTTTTTCTATCTGCTTTTCTCAATTAGAATGGAAGAGTCTAGCTCCTGTCACTCTTGTTTTCTTTCATGTCTTAAACTGATCTTTTGAAAAAGCAAAGCCTGAGATAGAGGGCATGTGTGTTGTTACTCCACTGGGAGAGTGAAGTTGAAAAGGACAGAGAGCCATTACAAAGGTGTGTTACCAGTTGGCCATCTCCCAGAACCCTTTCTCTGCTCAGTCTTCAGTTGCATGCCCCAGAGAAGTCATCAACCTCATCTCAGGACCTCCCTGGCTGGTGGAGGCAGGAGGAAGTTGGTGGTAGGGTGTGAAGATAGCAAAGAAAGAGAAATGAATTTATTCATTGGCTCCTGTCTCCTGGGTGGATTAGTTGGGCACTCCACAAATATTTGTGATTAATCAGTCATCAAGTCTACACTTTCAATAAAGTCAACTTCCTGAATGATAGATAGTCTCCTTATAGGGCAGTGGTGAATTATTCAAACCAGAGCACAGAAATCACCAAGCCATGCTTCTCCTACCAGATTTGACAATCTAGGAAATTTCCATAGGCATAGAGAGTATGGAAACAAGCCATGCATCCATTGTGCAAGTGTAGTTAGAGACGACAGGGAAGGGAGAGGGGGGTAGCTGGGCACTTTGTCTTCAAAGTGGGGCGTGGAGGGAGAGGAAAAGCTCCCTGTAGACTTTATCACTAGGGTTGCTTTGAGTATGGAAATTTCCACCATTAGGGCTAATCCTTTGGGTAAGGCAGTGTTTAACTGAAATTCCCATTCAGTAATGCATGATGTCATCAAAACTTTGTCCTGGTTTATTTATAACTCTTCAGAGAAGGCCTCAGGGGGGATATAGGAGATGCTTTTGGGTGAAATGAGAAGATCTTTCCAAGATACAAGAGAGAATGGGGATTGAAGGGGCATTGCTAGGGTTCCTTGGGGAGCAGCCTCTGGGACCTGACAAAGGACCTAGAGAGTGATGCTGATAGAGAAAGAGGGCAACAAAAGAGAAAGGAAGACAAGTGTTATCTGCATCACACTAGTGGTCAGGTCCCCCTGTGCTTCCCAGAGGTGACTCGAGTCATCACCTCAAGAAGCCACAGTGCCCCAGTATCACTGTGGAAGCAATAAGAACACAGATACAGCAATACCCAGGAGTTTTACGTGAAGCTAAAGACATCAAAACAGTAATGGGGGGAGGGGCAATGTCTAGCAAAAATATAGATGTATATATAATTTGGTCCAGAAATTCCACTTCTGTGAACCAAATGTGAATTACAGAGCAGATCTGAAGTAACATGTGTGCAAGGTTATTTAGCATTACTTGTACAAAGAGGTTTGGGAGTGATCCACATGTCAATAGGGAATTGATTGAATAAAATCACTCTACAACCTCACAGGGGATACCAATCAGCAATAGCTATCCCAGTGACACAGATCTGTTCATACTCTTGAATAAACTCCTTTGGAAACATTTAGCTCCTATAAATTAGGTCAAAAACAGGCATCATGTCTAGAGCTTTACAAATATTAATCTTTTTTAGCAAGTAAATTACTGAAAAATTACTCAAATAGAAGAGTCCTTTTTGTCCAGCCTCTGCCTCTGCCTGGCAACCTTCTGGATTTTTTTTTAAAGGAGTCCATAAGAACCTTAGTCTCAGCATTTCAAAGACTTAAGACAAGGACTTATATTGAAGATATTTCTTGGCAGTGACTAACTCTGTCACATCATAATCTGATATTCTGAAAAAGAAAAGTTATAGATTAGAGTAGAATACTCAGAAATCCAGAGCAGTAAGAACTATAAACATGTTTTTTAAAAAAAGGAAATTAAAAAATCCCTCATCTTTAGAACTTATGTAATTTTCGTTGTAATTCAGTACTTCAGCTATTTCAACATTTGAGAGCAGAATATGTATATTCCCAAGAAGACCTTGAAATGTTTTCAAAACAGCAGATGCATAAATTCTTTTTAAAGAGTAAAGAATAAATGTTTTGAAAGACAAGAACTACAAAAAAAATTAGAAAAACTGAGTTTGAAAAACCCTCAAAGGAATGGTCTTCATATTCTAAAAAATAATTCCCTGTGCATTGTAAGAAAAAATGTTTTTTTATTGTTTTTGTTTATTTTAAATTTTTTTATTTTACAGTGGTGGAGATCTAACCTGGGACCTCACACATACAAAGCTATGGCCTTTCACGTGCTAGGCAACCACTCCACCAGTGAGCTATATACTCAGCTGGGCTATTATTATTGTTGTTATTATTTTGGTATCCGGGGTTGATATTATTTTGTATTAAATCGAGTGTGTGAATATTATCACACACATACAATTTGTGTCAAAGATAAAACTAGTTATTAAATTAAAGGGCAGTAAACACTTCTCAGTGGTAGGAATTAATTCTTCTTTTTCACTGCATGAGAAAGAAGTGACTCTATTTTGAGGTTTCACTGTTACACTAGTGTAAATTATAATTTGGTTAGGCTTATAGAGTTGCGATAATGCCCAGAGTATGCAGGTATAGTCTTTCCAGCACCAAGATTTTATAGTGTCTAGTTATATAATAAAATTAGTTTCTGCTTTGTTTTTATTTTGTTTTTAGACGTTGAACTTAATGTTGGAAATAAATGGAATAAAGCAAATAGATATTTGGCATGGCTAGGACTTCAGTTATTGTTTTGCTTTTATGTTATACTTGGACATACAATTGAGGCTTCTTGAGAGGTACTGTTTTATGAACTCATAAAAGAATAAAAACACTCTCACATATGGTCATGCTAACATATGGCCTCCATAATGGTTGCACAAATAAGACACCTTCTCATTTTAAATTTTAGCATAAAATTTCTGTATTAGTTGGGAAACAACATGCAAGATCGTTGATGTCCTTCCCCTGTCACTGAGGAGAAGTAACGATCTCCTAGGAAACCATTTTTGAGAGCCTGAGGGTCAATAGTAACCTGTAAGTCCCTTTCTTGGCCCCACTCCAGGTGCTACCAGTTCCTTTCCTGATCTTTTTCTCTACAAGGGTCCTTATCACAGCTGAAAAATTATTTGTTGTTCCAGCTCATTCCTTGCTCATCTGATACAAAAAATTTGCCTTGGAGAGAACACACTATGCAGGAGCCCTATGTTTGGAGGGGAGAGATGGGCAGAATAGGAGGAGGGAACTGCTGCCATCTTTAAACAGGAAGCACAGAGCTCCTACCCTTTTGAAGTAACAGAAAGGATGCCATAGAACTGGGACAAGGACCCCATCAGCTCAAATGAACCCACCCACCATCCTAGAGAAATGTAGATTTTGTTTTATTTAGGTCACAGAGGACATGTCTCCAGTCACAGAGGACACATCAGCAAGCCACAAGCCTGCCACTTCTTGACACACCCCCTCAAAAGCCCGCCTCCCCCAAAAAGCCACTATGAGAAAAGCCCCTTACCTTAGAATAAATGTGTTACCTGTTCTGCTCGCACAGAGAGGTCCCTCACAGGTTTAGCAATAAATCTGCTTAGACTGTTGACTTTGTGTCCCTCTTTTGTACTGAGGATGAGCTTGCAGAAGTCTGAAAGTCCATTATTCAGGTGTGCACAGCAAGACTGACTACTCAATCTGATGTAATCAGAAAACCATTCACTTTTACCCTCATTCCTTAGGTCACAAAAAATACATTTAATTGAAAATGAGTTAGTAAACTATAGTGTTTACTCAGAGTGGAAAGGATTGTGCAATAGGGCTTTCTCATCAAAAAAGAATTTTAAAAGGGAGACTAATAATTTTTGAGTGCTAGGTTAAGTGTGTTTTAAAGTAGATCATTTTATTTCTAGTCTTGAGTCTGTTAACAGTCTGAATACCTTGAGTTCTTCCACATCTCTAGTTGAGACTCCATTGTCTTATGGGCACTTTGCTTCTTCTGCAACATCAGAAGCCTTATGGGAGAGCAGGGCATCAAGGCAGTGTGGGTAGTATTGGTGGAGTCTGATGGCAATACCTGTACACACCTCAGCCTATTGTCTACCCAAGCCCACAGTCAGCATCCTTATCAGCTATTGACCCTTCTCCACAGTCTCCCCATCTGCCATCTTTGAGGCCATCTGCTGATTTCTCAACACCAGGCCCTACTATCCTGCCAAGCTCAGGTCAGCCTTGATACCTGAAAGACCTCTGAACCACCTCCCTCATCTCCATTGACCTAGAATAGATCTTCCTCAGTCTTCTAAGGCTGCAGCTTCCCTAAGCTTTCATCACTTTTGCCAGACAAAACCAACTCCTGTCTCACTGAGCCTTTAGTATTTGAATGATATCTCTTTCAAGAAATACTGTGGGTCATGCCACAGATGACTGTGCACTTATTTTATCTGCTGTCTCTCCCAACATTCACCCAGCAGAGCATAAGATCTCACTGGGACTGCTAGTTTCCTTATTAGAACAGCTTGTTAAACTTGAGTTGTGTATTTTAAAAAACCACTATTTTTAGTATAAATATGTTCCAAGTATTACATTGAACATATTTACCCTAACTTGTTTTTTCATTATTTATCTGAAATTCAAATTTAACAGTATCTTGTATATTTATTTGCTGAATCTGGCAACTCTAAGCCTTATTTGTTTCTGATCTTTCAGGGGCATTATCTGTGAAGGTGGATATGGTTCTTGCCTACTTGAAGAAAGGCAGGGGTCCTATTCTAGAACAATATAGTGGCACCAGAGACCATATGGATCAGCTTTAATGAACTCAACACTTCTGACCAAGGTCTACAGGCCCTGAGAGTAGGCGTGGAGCCCATAAATTTAGCACCCAGCCAAGGTTAGCACTTGGCATCAGAAATTTTTCTGAGGATGATACTGGAGTCTATAATAACATTCTGGCTACTAATCCCTATCCTTTGTTAACTGATCCCAATGGATTCAAGCCATGTCTGTTTTCTTCATAGAGCTTTCTTATGAGCCCAACTCCTGTGATTCCAAACCTTATTAGAAGAACTTCTGTGAAGCCATGAGAAATGCATTTTATACCTGATGCATTGATTTTTGCTGTTTTGATTATAAATTCCCACTACATTTTGTACATTGGCTATGAGAAAGTTTTGTAAATTATTTTACAAACAATGTTTCTGTATTGACTGTTTACTTGCAGTCAATTTCAGTGGACATTAAGAGTAAGCAAGACATACATGAATGTACTTTTATTAACTTTCTGAGGCTGCCATAAAAGAGATTACTACAGACTTGGAGATTTAAACAACAGAAATTTATTTGTGCACAGTTTTGGTGCTCAGAAATCTGAAATCCGGAAAGGCCATGCCCTCCTGAGGAGGCTTTCCAGTGGAGAATCTGTTCCTTCTGTCTTCCAGTTCTCATGACTACCCCACTCTATCCTCACATCATCTTCACCTCACCTTGTCCTCTGCGTCTGTGCCATTCCCTGTGAGATCTTGCTTATAAGGACACTAGTGATGGCATTTCAAGCCCACCCTGATAATCCAGAGTTATTGCCTCATTTTAACATCTTTAATCACATCTGCAAAGACTATTTTGCCAAATGAATAACATTTACAAATTCCAGGGGTTAGCATTTGGTATCTTTTGGTACCCACCAATCGGTCTACTATAAGTCATGTGAATTAATCTTTTTCTCTCATCTTAAAATTAAAATTGTTTAGAATAGTCAAGCTTCAGAGACCTAAATATGAAAGAATGAAAATGCATTTAAAAAGTTCATTGAGGGAAGGAGTAAAAAGCAGGAATTCTTTCCAATCAATGGGGAGAGGTCAATATCAATTCAGAGATTAAAATCCTATTAGAGGAACACATTTCTATTTCCACACCATAGCTCACACATTCTATATCAGTTGGTTTATTGGATTTTTTAAAAAAATCACCATACAAAGCACTTGAAGATTTTAAATTGTCTCAGTCATTCATTTTTATCTTATTGTTTTATTTGAAAGTGAATGCTGGGTTTTGAAGCATATTTTGCCTTTGTCCAGGATGAATTATTTTAGGAAGATAAATCCTCATTTCATGCTTACTAAAAATAAGAATAAAAAGCTATACTTTCCCATTTAAAAGGTCCAAAAGAGGTTAATATTTGCCAAATCCTCTTAAATTGCAAAGAAATAAGATCAAATTTATTTTATTTGTTTGCTTTTTGCAATACTAGGTATTGAACTCAGGGCCTTTGCACTGAGCTGCATCTCCAGGCTTTTCTATTTTGAGATGAATTCTCACTAAGTCACTGAGTTGCCCAGGCTGGGCTTTACTTGTGTTCCTCAGAGTGCTGGAATTACAGACGTGTACCTCCATGCCCAGCTAATAAAATCAAATTTAAAATCAGTGAAATCTTTGGTGTGAGCATGCTCAGATCTCAGATTAGCACTTCAGAGTTGGTTCTTAGCCCTAGGATCAACCATGTAACCCCTGAGTTTTGGTGCTCATCTTCCAAATGAGAGAGACTGATTTAATTTCAGATTATGGTGCTAAAAATTTCATAACATAGAATTTATCATCTTACCCATTTCTAAGTGGGTATGGTTCAGTAATGTTTAGTATATTGATGCTGTTGCACAACAGATGTCTAAACCTCTTCCACCTTGCAAAACTGAAACCCTGCACCCATTTAAACACTTCCCCATTCTCCCTTCCCCAGAACCTGGCAACCATCATTCTGTTTTCTGTCTCTTAAGAATTTGACTACTTTTGCTGGGCATGGTGGCACACACCTGTAATCCCAGCACTCAGGAGGCAGAGACAGAAGGATCACCAGGAGTTCAAGTCCAGCCTGGGCTACATAGCAAGACCCTGTCACAAAAACAAACAAAAAAATCCAAACCAACAACAAAGGAATTTGGAGACTCTAGACACTTCATGTAAATGGCATCATTCAGTAGTTGCCTTTTTGTATCTGGATTATTTTACATCATGTCCGTGTGGTTCATCTATGGTGTAGCAAATGTGGGAAGTCCCTTCCTTTATAAGAATGAACAGTATTAGCCAGGCGTGGTAGTGCATGCCTGTAGTCCCAGAAGTTGAGAGGCTGAGGCAGGAGGATTGTTGCAAGTTCAAGACCAGCCTGGGCTACAAAGTGAGCTCAAGACCAGCCTGAACTGCATAGCAAGACTCTGTCTCAAAAAGACAACAACAACAACAAAAAGATTAAATACTATTCCCTTGTACATATATATTATGTTTCTTTATCCATTAATTTGTAAATATACATTTAAATTGCTTCTACTTCTTGACCATTGTGAATAACCTCTAGTGAACATGGCTATGCTCTGAAAAAAAGTCTCTTTGAGACTTTGCTTTCAACTTTTTGAACATGCAGTCATCCTTCAACATCTCTGGGAACTGGTTCCAGGAACCCCATAGATAACAAAATCCATGGATGTTCAAGTCTCTCATACAAAAATGGCAGAGTATTTACCTAGAATCTATGCATATATTTCCGTATACTTTGTCATCTCTACATTACTTATAATAATTCATACAACCAGGCATGGTGGCACATGCCTGTAATCTAGCCCTTGGGACCCTGGGGCAGGAGGATCACTGAGAGCTTGAGGCCAGCCTGGACTGCAGACTGAATTCGAGGCCAGTCTGAACTGCATAGTGAGACCCTGTTTCAAAAAGATAAAAAAAAATTCATACAATATGAAAGTTACGGAGGGGCTATTGGTGTAGCTCAGTAGTAGAGCATGTGCTTGGCATGTACAAGGCCCTGGGTTCAACCCCCAGTACCAAAAAGAAAAGGAAAGAAAAGAAAAGCTATGTAAATATAAATATTGTATTGTTTAGGGAGTAGTGACAAGAAAAAAAGGGCTATGTATATTTTGTACATACATAATTTTTTTTTGAAATATATTTGATCAAAGACTGGCTAAATGAAGAGATGTGGAACCTGCAGATAAGGAAGACCAGCTACATACCTGGAAGTGAAATTTCTGGGTCATGTGGTAATTCTATTTTTAATTTTTTCAGGAACTTCCATAATGTTTTCCCTAGTGACTGCACAAATTTATCTTCCCAGCAATAGCAAGATTCCAATTTCTCCACCTCCTGACTGTCTTGGTTACTTTTCTCTCGTTGCTGAGACAAAGTACTGGACCTCCAAAATTAGAGAAAAACAGCTTTGTTTATCTTATAGGTTTGGAGGTTTCAGGCCATAGTGAGCTGGCTCCAAGGCAGGGTGGTATGGCTTAGGTGCAGCCGTTTATGGAAACAAGAGCTAAAGGGCAAAAGAGGCAAGCTCACCTCCTTGCCTCCCTTATGTTATATGCTGGTTCCCAGCCCTTGGGCAAGTACAGCATTCACACTGCCAGTCTCAGAACTAAACAACGAAATAATCAAAAATGTTAGACTCAGTCACTTCCATGACTGCATGAGGCTTGGGGGGGGCACCCAGACACAAACCATGACACTGACCAACACTTGTTATCTTCTGTTTTCTTAATAATGACCATGCTAACAGATATAAGGTGATATTTCATTGCAGTTTGAGAGAGGTGTTTGTTTTTGAGACAAACTCATCCTACATAGGCTGGCTTTGAGCTCACTGTGTAGCCCAGGTTAGCCTCAAACTCATAATTAACCTGTCTCAGCCTCCCAAGTCTTGGGATTACAGGTGTTAGAATGCCCAAATTTCACTGTAGTTCTAAGAGGACCCGATTTTTAAAACATTTTTATTGTGGTTAAAACTTGTAACATAAAATTTACCACCCTAGTTATTTTTGCTGTGGTTTTGTGTTTTAGGTTTTGTTTTGTCTTGTTTTTGCAGTACTGGGGGTTCAACTCAATGCTTCAGTTAATAAAATGATATAATAAGCTTCCTCAGCTTTTTCAAATCAAATATTTAGGATAGATCCACAAATCTGGTACTGACTTTTTTTTTCTGGTTGTGCTTGGAATTGAACACCAGGTCTCAAGTATGGTAGGCAAGTGCTCCACTGCTGAGCTACACTGTCAGCCACCTAATCACTTTTAATTGCTTTTTGTTCAGTGCAATATTGTTAACTACATACACATTGTTGTGCAACAGATCTCTAGAACATTTTCAACTAGTAAAACTGAAACTCTACATCCATGGAACAATTCCCCATACTACCTTCCTACTGTCCCTCTCCACAGACTCAGGCAACTACCAGTCTTACTTTTTGTTTTAAGAGAGCCCAATATTTTCAAAGAGTTTTTTTGTGTGAAAAATTTAGAAAGCCAGACACAGTGGCCCATGTCTGTAGTCCC
>PVJX010049164.1:0-11192 GCA_004027295.1 Dolichotis patagonum
CCAGTAAAAAGAGAAGATGGATGGCTAGTGTTCTGGAAAACAACTCAGCCAAGCTTCTTTTATTCCCAGGCAATGTGAAAGGAAGGAAGACTTAGGTGGAGAAAGGACTGATGACTGACACTTTGAGGTTTCACTCTAGGGTTCAGGAACAGGGCGCTGTGAAAGTTAGTGGCTGGTACACATGTTAAGCCAGATTCATGATGCCCCTGTGAATCTCAGAGATCTTTGCATTATCTTTGGCTTGTCATCAACAATTTGAGGAGAAGAAATTGAGGAGGTTCAGTGCGTCAATTTGCACTACCAGTCCTAGAGAAACATTCCTTAAATTACTAATGTATTTACATGCAGAGTTGAGCAGATATCTGATCCAACCAAAGGTTAAGGTAGCAAGGAAGCTGCAACATGAAAGCTTTTAACCCTATTTTGTCACCCATTAGATATCCACAGGCTCAAGTGACGTGTCAGTGCTTTGAGCAAGAGTGTCCTTAAAGTCTGAAAAGTAACCTAGGCAACTTGTGTCTTCACAATGTGCATGTCTAAGGTACTATTTATAGCAAAACTAGTGAGAAACCAGTAATATATTGAAACTAGTAATATATTGCATAGCTGTGTGATCTCTAAAAATATTGATATTTATTCCTTCCCAAGGCAATATAGCTAGTAAGTGGTAGAATCAGGATTCATGGCATTACTCTATGAATTCTCATGCAGCCATATCTAACCTATAGCCCTCAGGCATAACAGATAAAGAAGAGAAATTGTGTTACTTAATACATCAACTATATTTTGTATTTTTATGTGGTCCATGGCTCTTCACTCACTATGGCCTAGGCAAGCCAAAATGTTGGACACTCCTGACAGGGAAAAGAAAAGTCATGAGTCTATTTAAAATGAAATGACTATGTTTTGTTTCTGGTTTTGGTACAAGGACTCAAACTTGGGACCTTGTGCTTGCCAGGCAAGTGCTTACGCTGCTGAGCTATATCCCCAGGCTTATCATCTTTTCTTGCACAGAATACTGTCATTTTTAGGTTGGAAAACAGTTGAAATAATAGGTCTGATAGCCATCTATGTTTTATAAACCAAGTATTGAACATGCATACCCCACATCACTTGCTGTGCCAGCAGTTCTGCCACAGTCTCTTTTCTCTTTAAACAAAGGGACCAGAAAAGAAAGCTTTTTTCTTTTTTTCCTAAGCAAGATCCGAGTAAAGAAAAGCTCAGTTTTTCTCCATAAATATTTCTGGTGTGTGAACCTTCATCTAGAGGTTATTTTGTTTTAAGTATAAGTAAGCCCAACATACTGTTCCAACAGGTCCATTGCTCATTAGTGTTGCTAGACAGAGCCCTTTGGTCAGAAGTTAAATTGTTTTGAATCAGATACATTTCTTGGCAAGATATAGTTTTTTATAGTGACAGAAGGGTAGAGGAACAAGTCCTTGTCATTTTTTCCTTGAATAGTAAATTCAAGATATTTCAGTTTTCACTGAGTTTAAGCATATGTATCCTAATCTTCCAGAGCACACTGAGGCTATCTGTACTTCTAAGAAACCATGACCTAGACCTATTTTATCTTTAAAAACTCTGATAGTCTGTAAAAATATCTTAATTTCTCTCTCACTAGTAAATGTAAAGCATATTTCTATTTTTATTTCTTTTTATTCTTTGCCCAACTACCAATTGGATGGATGAAAATATGACTGAAAGAGAAGGATGGATGGATAGGATATATTGCACAAACTAATGATTCAGTATTCTGAAGACTTTATGAACTGTGGACTTGACTCTTTGAAACCATAGTTACTAACCAGGAAACATTCATTAACACCTATCAGTTAGCAGAAATTTATTATAGCATATAAAACTTAATAGCCCATATTAATAGCCCATATTATACCATATAAAACTTAACGCTGATATCAGAAATGAGAGAGATGACATTACTATAGATCCTATAGATATTAAAAGGCTAATAACAGAATCTTATGAACAAGTTTCTGCTAATATATTCAAAAATTTAAATGAAACAGACAGGCTTCTGGAAAAGTACAAAGTACCAAAGCATACTCAAAGAAAAATAGATACTCCAAACAGCCTTTTATCTATAGAACCTTGATAGTTTTGAGAGCTACAGGTATTACTCTCCTTATTTTACAGATGATGAAATTGAGGCTCAGAGAGGTAAAATCTGCTGCTCAAGGCCATGCCACTATAATATAGGAGAGTAAGGATTTACATCCAGGTCCTCTGGTTCTTATTCAGTATTCTTTCTAACACACAATGTTGCCTCTAAAGATTTCAGCTTCTTATTTATGGGAGGACATTTTTCTGCCTAATCCAGGCTCCCCACTGCACCCTGTGCTTTCTTAGCGCTGTATTTATGTTTCATCAGGATTGCATTCACTGTCTTTGGAATCCATGTTCTTGTTTGCATTTGGCGAAACACCCACCAGCTTGCACTCAGACCAACTTGGATTTAAAAATAAAAGACTGAAATGCTGTTGCTGATATACAATCTAAAATGTGAAGTTTGTAGCTTTTATTTTTTTGTAACAAAAAACTAATACCACTGGCTTAAGTTCTGACTTAAAATGCTATTTTGTAAGATTTGGATGTAAATAATCAGTTGAGGTCAGATGTTTGTATGTGTATGAGACAGCTTCCTCCTTTGTCTTTTGTTTTCTTTTCAAAAAATTTTGAGATGCTTCCTATATACTGTTGTTAGATTTGTTGTTCTTCTTCCTCTTTCTTCCTATACCTCATCAACTTTTGTTTTAAATCAACAGTCTGTTGCACAGGTTTGGGATTTCTCTTTGGTATATTTAAATAAAATTAGTATTATTGTTATGCTATATTATTATTATTCCTACTAATATTGAGGGCAATACAGAGCATTTTCTATGTTTTAGGTATTACCCTAGGTCCTGTACATATGAAGACACTGACTCATCAAAGCTCTCACTAATACTATACCATATGTACTTTCTACTCTTGTCTCCAATTTCGTAGATGATGAAGCTGAGTCACAGAAAGTTTAAGCAGATTGTCTCACAGAAGGGAAAGGGAAAGAATCAGAACTGGCTATTCTGAGCTTTCAAGGATAAAAGGTACTTTTATTATTGTATACTTGTTTTGTACCACTACAGGGGTCAGAGCAACGACCAATTTATATAAACAATTTAAGGCAGATTTCACTTTAACCGAAAGACAAGTACTTTAATTAATGAAACAAGGAGTGATAGCTCATGCCTATGATCCCAGCACTTGAGGAAGATCACAATTTCAAGCCCAACCTGGATAATTTATCAATTTATCAGGACCCAGTCTCAAAATGAAATCTAAAAAGATGTCTGAGGATGTAGCTTAGTGTCAAGTCCCTGGGTTTAATCTGTACTACTGCCAAAAGCAAAAAACAAAACAAAAAATAATTACTGTAATTTATATTAAAATGTTAAATGATAATGTGTTTTACTAAACATGATCATGGTTATAATTTATCCTCCAGATATAGCATGAGGAGGCCTCTGCTGTCATCATTAATGGAGTGAGCTAACCACCTCCCTAGTTGGTTTGGTGACTTTAGCACTCTGAACCTGCTTTATTCAAAGGAAAATTGGCCTCATGGCTGAGATGCATCATCTACAGAGCAACCCGAAGTGTTGATACTAGATACTTCTCAGGTCCTTATTCCTAGAAGGATCTGTATATCTCTCTGATCTCTATGTGGAAATCTCCCTTCTCCTTTCATTGTGTCCTCAGAGACCCTCCCATACCTATCATGTATAAGCAGTCCAATTCTCCCCATGAATTTAAACTCTTGTAAAGGATGGGAGAAACACTGGCTTCAGAAAGCTCCTGCCATCTGCATTGCTATAAACCTCCCCTAACAACATGGGAAGGGGCACCAGGCTTGGTTCCCTGCTGGGAAAGGAAGGAAAGGTCAACAATGGGAGAACCAAGAATAATCATCATTTACTATGTGTCCCTATAATAGATGTGCCACCAACAACTTAAGATTCTATGTTGTCAGTCTCTCCTTGACTTTAGCAAAGTAGGCCTGTTGAATAATCATTTGCCACCCAGCTCTGTGGTTAGGAGGACATACTTTGTAGTCAGATCCATTAAGGGAGGATTAGTGATAATTTACTAACATAGTTGTAAGGAGATTAAAGTAATACACTAATGTGAAGAATCTGAAGTGGGGCACCTTTGTACAATCTTCTCCTTAAACATTTGTTGGCTTACTCTTCTGGAGCAGGCAGTTTCTGTGCAACCTTGACCTGCTCAGTCAAGGAACTCACTTGTTGGTAGAAAAGGGGCTTCTTTTCAAAAACCAGTCAAGTAATATTGGTCTCAGTAAGTGGATACACCCATTTGGAAACAATGATATATATAAAAGTCCATTTACTCTTTACTCCACCAACACTAGATATTGTCAGCTTTTGTCATTTTGCCAATTTGATCTGTTCCTTTCACCAGGACCTGCCCCATTATAAGTGTCATTAAACTTACATATTCAGAGGCTCCTCTAAAGAGTTGCTAGACTTAAAACATAAAAATACAGAGTGCCCAGTTAAATTTGCATAAACAAAATAATGCCACATGTTACATTCAGAGAAATAGATCCAACAATGTATGTTCTCACACAGAGAATTTGTGACCATGGATTCCAAAAGCCCAGTATCTATAGGATAGGCTGGCAATCTTGAGAACAGATCCAGTGCTGCGGTGCAAGTCAGACTACATCTGCTCTCCAAATTTCTTCTTACTCAAAGGTCAATCCCTTTTTTTGTTCTGTCCACCAATAGATTAGATGAGGCTGACCCATGTTATATGGAAGTATTAAGCAAAATCCACATTTTAATGTTTATTCCATTAAAAAAAACTTATAGGAACTTCAAGACAAATAGTGATTGGATATCTGGCATCTAGAATAACATTGATGAGATATTTGGACAATGTATCAGAGTCAAGTTGTCAGAATTAATTATCATACCTTATAAATTAGTCATTGTAGCAAGTGTGGCAGCTTATTCTTATCCCACTTACTCAGAAGGCTGAGGTGGGAAACCACTTGAGCCTAGGAATTTTAGATCAGCATGGGAAAAATAACAAGAATCCAGGTAAAGAAATTATACAGTATCTGTAATCCAAATTTGACCATAAATCCTCTATTTAATGAGGCAACTCTACATCTGGAGGACTCTGTGGAAGACCAAGTTGCTTCAGGAATCAGCTACTATTCAAGTCCCAGCAGTGGTCATTACCCATCTGAATGACGTTTCTGGATGTCCCAGACAAGTAAAGCCTCTAGATCACTACATCCCAGGTGCTAGATACCACGTGGAGCAGAAAACTTGTGGCAGAACCCTTTCAGTGTAGAGATTCCTAACCCATAGTAAATGGATATTGTTTGGGAAGAGGTATTGTTAAACATAAGTAGGTATCAAACACATGACAGTTTTGGTGACCTTTGTCTCTCTCATTTTTTGTGGTCTATTATTGGATGAGAAAGAGATTCTCTTATCCTTAAAGACTTGACAAGGGGGCTTTATTATAATCTTGACTATAGTATATGTATGTAATTAGGTCTAGGTATATGTTTCTGACCATTTCATCAATTCTCTGTTGAAGGAATTTCCAAGGAGCATTTTCATAATGTATGCTTTAAAAGCTATCTTGAAATTTAGAAGCTAATTATACTCTTCTTCTGTAAGATAAGCCTCCACTGCAATCCCTTATGTTTAGGAATTAAGAGAGAGTAGGTGACTCAATCCCTGAGCCATATGGAAAGCTTCAGCAGTTTGTTTGATGAGTAAACAACCAGAAGTGGGGTCTTTCGTACATGGAGAAGTTTTTCTCAAGGAAGTTTTCCTGAAAAACTTTATCCTCATATCAGAATAACCCTTGTCAAGAAAGTAATATTCTTGGACACATATATACAAGGCTCCTTTAGCAAAGTGATATGCATTGTAGGCCTTGACCTTGGTGACTGCTCCTAAATGACATTGCTGTGTGGCTAAGTCTGCCTAATTCATGAATTCATTCATAGGAAATTTGTGTGTCAGCAATTATGTCATATTCTCCAACATCACACTTATTAGAAATAAAGTCAATTTGATGTTCATATTCTTTGGTAACATTTCTTTGTATACAGCTCAGATTTGGCGCAGAAGGGTATATTTATGGGCCTTTAAAGACACAAACATTGTGAAGTAAAAATGGTGATAGTTGGAGCCATAGACAAAAAAAAAAGAGAAGAGCTGCTTATCTATTATAAGACCTACACCTGAGAGTGGAACAGAATGACTGCTACTGAAGGGCACTTTACTACTAAAATTTGAGGGCAGAGGACCTGGGATGTGTGCTTTCTACTATCCTTCCAAACTTAGTATGTTATTTTATGTGTAGAGAGGGAGATGAGTATTTGCCATGAATGTCCCGCCACATGGAAGAAAATATGAGGAATGGAGAACAAAAATTCTTTAGGATAATTCAATATATATTTTAATTGGATAGTCAAATAAATTTATAACTATTAAATAATTATAGCATTCCAGTCCCTCTTCTTTGAAATAATTACAAGATTTCTCAGATGATATTTTGTTCATAATTTTCTACTACTAATGGTAAACTACTTAGCCAGGTGCATGAGTTGGGCATGCTCTCCCTCTGAGGGTTAGGCCATCCCTAAGTGCCTAGAAGACACCTTTCTGGTAACACATGAAGGTGACTTTTAAAGCAAACAAATATAATACCTGACAATAGGGATATGTATGTTATACCGAACTGAAGAGTTTCCCTAATTATTTGGGTCTCAGCTGGGTTCTTCTAATTAGTATAGTTTCTCAGGTGGTGGTCTGAAGAATAAAGAAGATTTATCTCAATTCTTTATATTGCTTTTTGTCTACATTTTATTAATTTCTGCTCTAATCTTTTTAATTTCCTTTATACTGACTCTAGATTTGGATTATTCTTATTTTTCTAGGACTATGAGTTATATCATCAGGTCATTTATTTGGGCTTACTCTATTTTTGTGATGTGAACATTCACAGCTGCAAACTTTCTTCTTAAGACCACTTTCATTGTGTCCTTAAATTCTGCAAATGTAGTATTGACATTATCATTTAATTCTAGGAACTCTTATATTTGCCTTAATTTCTTCTGTGATCCATTTATTATATAAGAGTGTGCTGTTTAATGTCTATATGCTTGCATAGTTTCTATAGTTTCTTTTGTCATTGATTTCTAATTTCATTGCATTATGATCTGATAATATACAAGGTAATTTAAAAAATTTGCTTAAGCATGCTTTAATAGCTATTTTAGAAAATTTCCATATGCTGCTGAAAATAGTGTGCATTCTGTGATTGTTAGATGGAACACTCTGTATATCTAAGTCCATTCTTTTGAAGGTTTGGTTCAATTCTTATATTTCTCTGTTGACTTTTTAAAAGTTGATTTGCCTGTTTATGATAGTGGGGTATTCAAATACCACACTATAATTGTATTGATATTTATCTAATGTTTTATACAAAAGTATTTGCTTTGTGAAGTTGAGTATACTGTTTTTTGGTGCACATGTTTTTAGTTGTTATCTCTTCCTGAATAGTTCCCTTAACCACGTAGTGTCCTTTTTTGCCTCTTGTGATAAGTTTTAGTTTAAAGTCCACTTTATCTGAAAATAAAATAGCTGATTTTGTTTGCTTTCAAGTTCCTAGTGCATGGAATACTGGTTTGCATATTTCATTTTTAGTATATCAATGGTTTGGGAAATGAACTGTGTTCCTTTTATACGGCATATCTTTGGATTTTGTTTATTGATCTATTCTTTTAATATGTGTTTTGACTAGCAAATGGAGAACATGTACATAGTTAGTTATAAATGATATATACTGATTTATTCCTGCAGTTATATTATTTTCGTGTTGCTCTTTCCAGTTTTCCCCTTCTACTTAATTCCTGCCCTACCAAGTGCATTCTTTCTTTTGGAATATTTGGTACTGTTAATTTTATTTTCTCTGTCTAGGATATTCTTTACAATTTTTTTGGAGTGCTGCTTTGATGGTCAAGAATTTCTTTAGGTACTCTTTATCAAGGATGTATCTTAATTCTCCATTGATTTTAAAATATATTTTTGCTGGATACACCAGTCTGGGTTGGAAGTTGTTTTCTTGAAACAATTTACTCCAAATTACTCTGTCTCAGTTCTCAGTAAAAAAATAGATTTGTAAGATTATAAGTATAAATAAGAATTTACAAGATAGGATTACAATGGCTGCCTACAGAGTCAGGTGTGGAACAGTGGAAAAGGGTTGTCTGTGTGCAGGAGGGTCAAAGAATCCAGTCAACGGTCAAATGCCTGGTGTTCAGTGTAGTATCCCATGTGAGTCTGTGTTGGGAAGCTAAACAGTCTGTACTGGAATGCTGAAGGGATTCTACTTGAAGCCTGGAGAGGGACATCCAATGTAAAAACTGGAGTTCCTCCAAAGTAAAAGAAGCAAGCCGTCCTTCTTCATGCCCCCTTTTATCCCATTCACACTATAGGTCTATTGCTTGGTGGCACTCACACCCAGAGTAGGTATTCTATCTTCAGTAAATCCATTCAGGTATAATCAGAAATGTGCTGATTCAATTTATTTGTGAATTTCTTACTCAAATTGACACAATAAAAAAAACACAATCAGTTAAATATCACAATCCACCCACCCCTTGTCAACTTGACAAACAGACACATTTACTTAAACTATGCTTAGTCTCCAGATGCAAAGACAAGTTTATAATTGTGTTTAGCATGGGATAACTATCCTGAATACAAAAGTGAATACACACTAATTCCCTTCCTAAAATAGAAGGCAGATTTTCTATGTGTGAGGTTTACTTATAACATTTCATAGTTTGAACATTTTGACATAGGACTAACAATACTTAAGAACCAGTATTAAGTCTATCAATAGTCTTTTACATAGGAACAATATTAGGAGAGAACTATTTCACCTATAATATTAACTTTTATAACTTATCATGGGATTATAGCTGGTATTTAGAACTAACTTCTTCTGATATCCACTCTGTGTTCTCTTGGCCTTTAGCAAGCGCCTCAGCAAGTCTTGGTTGTTTCCCTGGTACAGTGATCCTAACCTTCATTCATGAATTTTCTGGGCCAGTTGTCACCCTGCCTGGATTATGTTGCTGCAGTTTACCATTGATCTTAATAACAGGGAATGGTAATACTAGGAGGCACCTTAAGGGATCTCTTGCACTTTAAGTACATTTTCCTTTCCTCCACTGTGGAGTAATAGTCCAATTTCTTAGGACAGTCTGAGTTAACCACCCATGGCAACTGTGAAAGTGGTTATTTGGCTTGTTTATTCAGAGGTATAAAGAGAAAAAATGACCAGGATGAAATCTGAGCTTCCAGTTCAATGAAATATTGGTTGTGCTTCCTGGTACAAGTATTGCTCACTGCAGAACTAAGACTTCTAGGCCAGTAGTAAATAAGGTAAAGGGAACAGGAAGCAAAAATTTTGCTAGTAAATCACTAGGAGTGACACCACTACCAGTTTTATCACTTGATTTTTGGGCCCATTAATCCTGACAATGGGAGATAGTGTATTGTATAGTGGCCTCTGATTCAAGGTATATACAGCCTTTTGAGGAACCAGCTGTGCAATAATTGCTCCCTAGATGGTGCTGTAACTCCATCTTCAAAAGGCTACTCTGCCTTTCTATCAATCGGACCTCTTCTGAATAGAGAGGAATATGAAAAGACCAGTGAATTCCATGAGCATGAGCCCAGTTCTTAACATCTTTGGCCATAAAATGTGTTCCTTGGTCAGAGGCAATGCTGTATAGAATTTCATGATAGTGGACAAGGCACTCTGTATTTTTAGCAGAAGTATTACGTGCAGGGAAGGCAAACCCATACCCAGAATAAATGTCTATCACAGAAAGGACAAAGCACTGTCCTTTCCACAATTCCATATAATCTACCTGCCACGAGGTTACAGGCTTATCACCCCAGTAAATGATGCCATATTGGGAACTGAGCATTGTTCTCTGCTCCTGACATGTTGGGAATTCAGCAACAGCTTTAGCCAAGTCAGCCTTTGTGACTGAGACTCTGTGTTGCTGAGCCCATGTATAACCTCCCTCCCTGCCACCATGGATTCTCTGTTCATGAGCCCATTGGGCAATGCTAGAGGTAGCTAAAGAAAGGTTGACTGCCATCTACAAAACAAGTCATTATATCAACTTGATTATTAAAGCCCTCTTTTGATGTAGACACTTTTTGGTTTATATGAGACACAAATACCTTTACATTCCTTGCCTGTATGGAGAGACCTATCCACATAACTCTTGCCCAAATATCTTTGTCACCAAATTTTCAGTCATGTTCCTTCCAAGTTCCTGACCATTTGGGAAGATCACTGAATATAGGCCATGGGTCAATATACACTCACACATCTAGCCATTTCTCCTTCCAGGCAATATGTGCTACCAGTGGTACTACCAGGTGCCTACAATGTGAAGATTCCACTTCACTACTGTGCTTCCGGGATGTCATAGAAAGGAGCTATAGTCCTACACCTATTCACTTCCCAGTGGTGTTTGCATAATGTATAGAACATCAGTAGTAAACCAGTCCCTGTCCTTCTCTGCTCTGCAGCTGATCACATGGTACAACCCATGAGACCATAGATGCATGCTAGGAAACAGAAAACAATATAGCAGCTGTAGAAACTGTAAGAATATAAGTAACTTTTTCATGTACCTTCTGCTCTCTAGACCTGTTCTGGTTTGATCATATATATACTACTTCAATTTAATAATGGACAGCTGCTATGCAAATCCAAATTTATGGCATGGCAGATAAGATAATAACCAGGTCATGATGGGCAACACTGATTGCATGGTAATGTTAAGCTGGTGTTCCATGTTCAAGTGTTTGGTTTCCATAAAGGCCCAGTAGCAGGTCAGGAGTTGTTTTTTTTTTTTTTAAATTTTATTTAAAGAGGAAAAAACAAAACAAAATAAAACAGAATAAAGGGTAGCAACCATACAGCATTCCAAGGAAAAAAGGAAAAGTACAACAATAAAACCTAGGAAATTATTACTTGACTAATTACATACTGACTTCTTGGAAATAGCTGCTCAAATTACAAAGTTAAAGCATGTAAAGTAGACATTC
>PVJX010049165.1:0-11191 GCA_004027295.1 Dolichotis patagonum
TGATTGCCTTGAACCTCCACACCATTGTGGGAAGATTCTGGGGTCCTAGTTAATTATCTTGCTCTATTCAATGTTGCCTACTTGCTGTGATATTTGCTCATCTCTTTCTCATTCCAGTCTCATCTGCTGGCTTTAGCCACTGGATTCTGTTAGCCACTAAACCAAAATTTGAATTCCTTTGTTTGTTGGCATTCCTCCCTTCTATGGCCTATTACATCAAACTCTTGCCTCTGAGGCATGCCCTGTTCCACTGAGGAAAATCCCTTTGCATTTTCAACACTTGCAGCTTTTCTCAGGATTTTGCTAAATCAGAGTTTGCACAAAATTACAGTGTTCAAAAGCGAGACTACACTTCCCTTGTAGTTTTACAGTGTTACTCTGAAGTGTGTCCTCTCAGTTTCAAGCAATGAGAAAATGTTCCTGTGCCACTTCTCAGTTTTCTATTTGGGTGAGGAATCCAAATAACAAACATTGACATTTCATAGAAGGGAAGAAAGGTGAGTATTCCCTTATGACATGCACAGGTGGAACTCACACACACACACTCACAAAAAAATACCCCAGAAATTTTTACACAGTAGTATAGGCATGCTTTCCCAAATACATGCAGACATGAAACTCTCAAGGACATGGCACTTTTCTTCCATCTTCATGGGTTCTTCAGGAATTCTTGGCTTCTAATGAAACATGGGGATCAGATACCTTACAGGTTAGACACTCTAAAAGCAGAAACACTTTGTAATGTTTTCACACTGCGGAAGCAAATTGAAGCTGGAACACACAGCTGAGTCCAATTCAGGGCACACAATTCCCCAGCACTCCAGTGTGAACACTGCTCAAGTGTCTAAAGTGCAGAGGCCCTAGGCTATGGTCCAAGACCTATCACTATGAGCATTCCAAGGCCACAAAGTTGACCTGAGCTGTGGAGAATAAACATTTCATCCTGGGAAGGCATAGTAAGGGCACTGAGGGGACTGGAGTTTTTGACTATGTTTGTACGGTTTCCCCTCCCACATGGTTAAATTTGTTGTTGGGGAAACCCTGCTGATGATTGTCTCTCTAGGATGTTTCTGGCTTAAGTCATAAGACAACACCTCTTGTCTAGTGTCACCAGGGTATTGAAGGCTCACCTGCTGAATTCCTCTCAATTGGACTCTGACAAATTTGAACCAAAGAGAAGCAGGGCAGCTAAAGCAGGAATGCCAAATATCATGCCGTTCAGGCGTTCTCCTTGTCCAGACTTCTGCAGGGCTTCCTGGCATCCAGAGCCAATTGATCCCACCATTTAGGCAAGAGCCCTGGACAGCCAGTGTGCAGAGATTGCAGGTTTCAAGACCAAGCCCTGTCTAAGGGGAAAAACACCTGACTCACTGTGCCAGGTCCTCTTCATGATATTTTCTCTGTATCAGCCTCAAGAAAACCATGAACTGTGGGAGCCCAGTTTGTGAACATTAGAACTCATGACAGAGGGCTTCCTGGATTCCAGGTCCAGTTGATCGCATCATATAGAGCAGAGCCCTGGGCAGCCTGCATGCAGAGCTTGCAGGTTTAGAGATCAATACCTCTCTAAGCAGAGAACACCTGACTTATTTTGCCAATTCCACCTCATGAAATGTTTTCTCTCCATGAGTTTCAAAAAAACATGTACTGTTCAAATAGAATTTGTGAATATTAGACCTCTTGGCCGAATAAGAGCTTCCTCAGGAAATTTTATTCACCTCTAAAAGTGTGTGCACTCCTTCTGATTAGTACAACATGAAAAAAATTATGGTAAAAACTAAGGAGTCTAAGGAGAATACAGCATGATTGAAATTTTTGTTGTGTTGGGGAAATGGGCTGCAGAGGTGGGCATCACCCCTGGAAACATGAGCAGCATTGTGACTTTGATTCCAGAATCAATGACACATGTTTGCTATAGGGGACTGGAGTCACAATGCTGGGTGCTGTCATGGATACATTAGGTGTAGGCATGTATCTTTAGGGTGAGATATGAAAAGGCTGGATTACCAGAGGCCAAATATGCAACAGTATTTCCTCTGCTTGTTTCATTGCTTAGATGTCTAGGATTTTATCATGAGTAAGTATAAAATGCCTGCAAATTTTCCTATGCCTGCAGTGCATTGGGAAATAACATATCCCTGTACAGGGTGGGTGAACTCTCAAATGATCTTCCCCTAAGCATCTTTTTGCCCTTGTGCAGACTGTCATTTTGCTCATAACACTTCCCTAAGGTCTTCAGTGAACAGTTGCTGGCATCATTCTCAGGCAGTACAAAAACTGGCTGGGGAATTTCTCAGCAGAAAAACCTTGCAAACACGAGGGATTTGAAAGCCAAGACTATGATTGAAGTTGAATTTCAATGGCAACTCTCCTGAAACATGTCATCTATTGATAAGCATTTCTTCAACATTTCCCAGTCGAATATGTATGCAAAGATGGAGGATATTGGATATCAAGACTCATAAGGGAGAATAGCAATGTGGAAGAGAAGGGAAGATAATGGAAAAAATAGGAAAGAAGGAGAGCCATTCAAGAAGAAGTAAACAAAGTTTACTATGTAAAGGACTTTAAAATTTCATGAAGATTAGGGTATTTATATGAAGATCTCATGGTTGTTGTCACATGTGTATTCTCATGTCTTGGCAGGGGTAGCTCAAGGCAGGAGATCATTAAAGAAATCCTAGTAGAAGACAAAATCACACAAATGAAAAACAACAGAAAACCTGGGTATGCATTTCGTTAGATAATACATATGTGAATGTGCCATGTGTCAAAACTAGATGTTATCTATATTGATAAGGCTCCACATATGACAATACCAGTTCACATGAGTTTTAGAATTTTGGCTTGAGATTCCCTGAAATAGATGGTCTGTGTATCACAGAGATCATCATAAAATACTTCAATCGATATTAATTCCAGGACATTTTACAAAAGCACTGTGACATTTAGGGTTTCAGGTTTTGGTTTTTGGTGAGTTGGTTGTTTTTTTCTATTGTCTTGGATTTTCTAGCTATACCTGTGTGAGACAGATGAGCCACATTCACATTTTAGAATGAACTTCTCCAACAGCTCTGCAAGAAACAATTTTGGTGATATAATACATGAGAATAAATTTTCTCCCATCAAAACCAGACTATTTGACTGGTACTGACGGTTTCACCCAACCCCCATGTTGAGCTAAGCCAATTTTTGCCAAACACTTGGAATGTTTCCTCTGTCTTGTTAATGGTCCTGCCAGAATTTGCCTCCTTGTGAAGGGAACTTTTGACTGCCTTGAGCCCTAACACACTTGTGGGAGGATTCTTAGTTCCTGGGTAATTATCTTGCTCTGTACAACATTGTTGCTTTGCTTTTATAGGCACTCATCTCTTCCTCATTCCAATCCCATCTAATAGAAAAAGATTTTCCCAAACATTGGGAGTAAATCTGGCATGCATGTAAGTGAGGCATATAGAATGCCAAGCAGTCACAAGCACTATAAATCTACAGTCAGTTATATAATAATTAAGATCGTAGACCAACAGCATAAAATCAGAATCCTAAAAGCTGTTAGAGAAAAGACTTAAGTCACCTATCAAGGAAAGCCTATTAGAATCATGGCAGACTTCTCAGCACAAAACTTCAGGTTGGACAAGCTTAGAGTGAAGTATTTCAAGGCCTAGAAGAAAACAACTTTCAACACAGAATGATGTACCCAGAAAAACTGTCTTTAAAATTTAATGGAGAAATAAGACACTTTCATGACAAAGAACAACTAAAGAAATTCATATTCACCAAACCAACCTTAGAAAGAGTGCTGAAGGACATCCTAGAGAGAGATAAAAATGACCACAGTCTCCAGAACAACAACAGAAAGAATTCACCAGGCTGGACAAGAAAGTAAATAAGAGAGAAAAGTTGGAAATTAACGACAGTAACACAGCATGGTAAAGTCAAGTCAGTATATATCAGTGATATCTATATATGTAAATGGGCTCAATTCACATGAGAAAGAAATAGGTTGACGGAATGGATCAAGAAACAGGGTCCCACAATATGCTGTATACAAGAAACACATTTGACCCAAAAGGAAACTCATAGATTAAAAGTCAAAGTATGGAAAACAATATTCCATGCAAAAGGAACCCAGAAAAAAGCAGGGGTATCTATTCTATTTGCAGACAATGTGAACTTCAAACACAAAATATTTAAAAGTGACAAAGAATGTCACTACATACTCATAAGTGGAAAAATTCAAGAGGAAGAACTAACAATTATAAATATATATGCACCAAACACAGGAGCACCCAACTATATAAGACAGATAACAAAGGACATGAAAAACCAAATACACAAGTACACAATTATTACAGGTGACCTTAACAGTCAATTGTCACAAAGTGATAGATCAACTGGACAAAAAGTCATCAAAAAATAATAGAACTGAGTCATGCCAGGGAGCAATTGGACTTAGTAGATGTTTGCAGAGTGTTTCTCCTAACAACAACAGAATACACATTCTTCTCAGCTGACCACAGTACATTCTCCAAATTAGACGATATATTATCCCATAAAACATTCTTAATTAAATGCAAAGTTATTGAAATTATCCCATGCATAGTATCTGACCATAGCAACACTGAAATTGCAAATAAATGGCAAAAGAAATTGCAAAACCTGCATAAATACATGTAAACTAAATAACAAGCATTTGAACAACCAGTGAACTACAGATGAAATTAAAGAAGAAATAAAACAATACCTACAATTCAATGAAAATGCAGAAGCAACACACTGTACCCTGTGGGATGCAAAGAAAACGGTCTTAAGAGGGAAATATACAGCAAAAAATTGTCATCTTGAAAAAACAGAAAGAGCACAAATAAACAATCTAATGCTTCATCTCAAGCTTCTAGAAAAAAAAGAGAAAGTCAACCTAAAGCTCATAGAAGAGAGGATATTGTAAAGATTAGAGCACAAAAAATGCAATTGAAAATAAAAAAAAACAATACAAAGAATTAATGAATCAAAAAGCTAGTTTTTTGAGAGAATAATCAAAATTGACAAAACTCCACCTAATCTTACAAAAAAAAAGAATGAAAAAAATCCAAATTCACACAATAAGGACTGAAAAGCTGTAAATTATTAAAGATTCCATGAAATTCAAAAGATCATGAATACCTACTTTGAAAATCTGTACGCAATAGAGAGGAAAACAGAGAGGAAATGTGCAGATTTCTATAAACATAAGTACTACTAAACCTCAACCAAGAAGATATAGCAATTTTGAATAGCCAAATATCAGCTATTGAACCTGAAAATGAAATAAAACTTAGCAACAAAGAAAAAAAACAAGGCCCTGGTGAATTCATGGCTGAATTCTACAAGAAGTTTAGAGAAGATTTGATGCCAATACTTCTTAAACTCTTCAATGAAATTGAAAAGAAATTGAAAAGAAAGCAATCCTCCCTAAATCATTCCTGGAGGCAAGTATTACTCTCACACCAAAACCAGATGTTGATGTGGTATATTACATTTATGATTTGCGCATGTTAAACCACCACTGCATTCCTAGAATGAACCCAACTTGTTCATGATATATAATCTTCTCGATGATTTGCTGTATTCTATGTGCCAATATTTTATTGAGAATTTTTGCATCAATGTTCATTAGTGAGATTGGCTATAGTTCTCCTTTTTGTTTCGATCTTTCTCTGGTTTTGGTGTGAGAGTAATACTTGCCTCCAGGAATGATTTAGGGAGGATTGCTTTCTTTTCAATTTCTTTTCAATTTCATTGAAGAGTTTAAGAAGTATTGGCATCAAATCTTCTCTAAACTTCTTGTAGAATTCAGCCATGAATTCACCAGGGCCTTGTTTTTTTTCTTTGTTGCTAAGTTTTATTTCATTTTCAGGTTCAATAGCTGATATTTGGCTATTCAAAATTGCTATATCTTCTTGGATGAGGTTTAGTAGTACTTATGTTTATAGAAATCTGCACATTTCCTCTCTGTTTTCCTCTCTATTGAGTACAGATTTTCAAAGTAGGTATTCATGATCTTTTGAATTTCATGGAATCTTTAATAATTTACAGCTTTTCAGTCCTTATTGTGTGAATTTGGATTTTTTTTATTCTTTTTTTTTGTAAGATTAGGTGGAGTTTTGTCAATTTTGATTATTCTCTCAAAAAACTAGCTTTTTGATTCATTAATTCTTTGTATTGTTTTTTTTATTTTCAATTGCATTTTTTGTGCTCTAATCTTTACAATATCCTCTCTTCTATGAGCTTTAGGTTGACTTTCTCTTTTTTTTCTAGAAGCTTGAGATGAAGCATTAGATTGTTTATTTGTGCTCTTTCTGTTTTTTCAAGATGACAATTTTTTGCTGTATATTTCCCTCTTAAGACCGTTTTCTTTGCATCCCACAGGGTACAGTGTGTTGCTTCTGCATTTTCATTGAATTGTAGGCATTGTTTTATTTCTTCTTTAATTTCATCTGTAGTTCACTGGTTGTTCAAATGCTTGTTATTTAGTTTACATGTATTTATGCAGGTTTTGCAATTTCTTTTGCCATTTATTTGCAATTTCAGTGTTGCTATGGTCAGATACTATGCATGGGATAATTTCAATAACTTTGCATTTAATTAAGAATGTTTTATGGGATAATATATCGTCTAATTTGGAGAATGTACTGTGGTCAGCTGAGAAGAATGTGTATTCTGTTGTTGTTAGGAGAAACACTCTGCAAACATCTACTAAGTCCAATTGCTCCCTGGCATGACTCAGTTCTATTATTTTTTGATGACTTTTTGTCCAGTTGATCTATCACTTTGTGACAATTGACTGTTATGGTCACCTGTAATAATTGTGTACTTGTGTATTTGGTTTTTCATGTCCTTTGTTATCTGTCTTATATAGTTGGGTGCTCCTGTGTTTGGTGCATATATATTTATAATTGTTAGTTCTTCCTCTTGAATTTTTCCACTTATGAGTATGTAGTGACATTCTTTGTCACTTTTAAATATTTTGTGTTTGAAATTCACATTGTCTGCAAATAGAATAGATACCCCTGCTTTTTTCTGGGTTCCTTTTGCATGGAATATTGTTTTCCATACTTTGACTTTTAATCTATGAGTTTCCTTTTGGGTCAAATGTGTTTCTTGTATACAGCATATTGTGGGACCCTGTTTCTTGATCCATTCCGTCAACCTATTTCTTTCTCATGTGAATTGAGCCCATTTACATATATAGATATCACTGATATATACTGACTTGACTTTACCATGCTGTGTTACTGTCGTTAATTTCCAACTTTTCTCTCTTATTTACTTTCTTGTCCAGCCTGGTGAATTCTTTCTGTTGTTGTTCTGGAGACTGTGGTCATTTTTATCTCTCTCTAGGATGTCCTTCAGCACTCTTTCTAAGGTTGGTTTGGTGAATATGAATTTCTTTAGTTGTTCTTTGTCATGAAAGTGTCTTATTTCTCCATTAAATTTTAAAGACAGTTTTTCTGGGTACATCATTCTGTGTTGAAAGTTGTTTTCTTCTAGGCCTTGAAATACTTCACTCTAAGCTTGTCCAACCTGAAGTTTTGTGCTGAGAAGTCTGCCATGATTCTAATAGGCTTTCCTTGATAGGTGACTTAAGTCTTTTCTCTAACAGCTTTTAGGATTCTGCTTTTATGCTGTTGGTCTACGATCTTAATTATTATATAACTGACTGTAGATTTATAGTGCTTGTGACTGCTTGGCATTCTATATGCCTCACTTACATGCATGCCAGATTTATTCCCAATGTTTGGGAAAATCTTTTTCTATTAGATGGGATTGGAATGAGGAAGAGATGAGTGCCTATAAAAGCAAAGCAACAATGTTGTACAGAGCAAGATAATTACCCAGGAACTAAGAATCCTCCCACAAGTGTGTTAGGGCTAAAGGCAGTCAAAAGTTCCCTTCACAAGGAGGCAAATTCTGGCAGGACCATTAACAAGACAGAGGAAACATTCCAAGTGTTTGGCAAAAATTGGCTTAGCTCAACATGAGGGTTGGGTGAAACCGTCAGTACCAGTCAAATAGTCTGGTTTTGATGGGAGAAAATTTATTCTCATGTATTATATCACCAAAATTGTTTCTTGCAGAGCTGTTGGAGAAGTTCATTCTAAAATGTGAATGTGGCTCATCTGTCTCACACAGGTATAGCTAGAAAATCCAAGACAATAGAAAAAAACAACCAACTCACCAAAAACCAAAACCTGAAACCCTAAATGTCACAGTGCTTTTGTAAAATGTCCTGGAATTAATATCGATTGAAGTATTTTATGGTGATCTCTGTGATACACAGACCATCTATTTCAGGGAATCTCAAGCCAAAATTCTAAAACTCATGTGAACTGGTATTGTCATATGTGGAGCCTTATCAATATAGATAACATCTAGTTTTGACACATGGCACATTCACATATGTGTTATCTAACGAAATGCATACCCAGGTTTTCTGTTGTTTTTCATTTGTGTGATTTTGTCTTCTACTAGGATTTCTTTAATGATCTCCTGCCTTGAGCTACCCCTGCCAAGACATGAGAATACACATGTGACAACAACCATGAGATCTTCATATAAATACCATAATCTTCATGAAATTTTAAAGTCCTTTACATAGTAAACTTTGTTTACTTCTTCTTGAATGGCTCTCCTTCTTTCCTATTTTTTCCATTATCTTCCCTTCTCTTCCACATTGCTATTCTCCCTTATGAGTCTTGATATCCAATATCCTCCATCTTTGCATACATATTCGACTGGGAAATGTTGAAGAAATGCTTATCAATAGATGACATGTTTCAGGAGAGTTGCCATTGAAATTCAACTTCAATCATAGTCTTGGCTTTCAAATCCCTCGTGTTTGCAAGGTTTTTCTGCTGAGAAATTCCCCAGCCAGTTTTTGTACTGCCTGAGAATGATGCCAGCAACTGTTCACTGAAGACCTTAGGGAAGTGTTATGAGCAAAATGACAGTCTGCACAAGGGCAAAAAGATGCTTAGGGGAAGATCATTTGAGAGTTCACCCACCCTGTACAGGGATATGTTATTTCCCAATGCACTGCAGGCATAGGAAAATTTGCAGGCATTTTATACTTACTCATGATAAAATCCTAGACATCTAAGCAATGAAACAAGCAGAGGAAATACTGTTGCATATTTGGCCTCTGGTAATCCAGCCTTTTCATATCTCACCCTAAAGATACATGCCTACACCTAATGTATCCATGACAGCACCCAGCATTGTGACTCCAGTCCCCTATAGCAAACATGTGTCATTGATTCTGGAATCAAAGTCACAATGCTGCTCATGTTTCCAGGGGTGATGCCCACCTCTGCAGCCCATTTCCCCAACACAACAAAAATTTCAATCATGCTGTATTCTCCTTAGACTCCTTAGTTTTTACCATAATTTTTTTCATGTTGTACTAATCAGAAGGAGTGCACACACTTTTAGAGGTGAATAAAATTTCCTGAGGAAGCTCTTATTCGGCCAAGAGGTCTAATATTCACAAATTCTATTTGAACAGTACATGTTTTTTTGAAACTCATGGAGAGAAAACATTTCATGAGGTGGAATTGGCAAAATAAGTCAGGTGTTCTCTGCTTAGAGAGGTATTGATCTCTAAACCTGCAAGCTCTGCATGCAGGCTGCCCAGGGCTCTGCTCTATATGATGCGATCAACTGGACCTGGAATCCAGGAAGCCCTCTGTCATGAGTTCTAATGTTCACAAACTGGGCTCCCACAGTTCATGGTTTTCTTGAGGCTGATACAGAGAAAATATCATGAAGAGGACCTGGCACAGTGAGTCAGGTGTTTTTCCCCTTAGACAGGGCTTGGTCTTGAAACCTGCAATCTCTGCACACTGGCTGTCCAGGGCTCTTGCCTAAATGGTGGGATCAATTGGCTCTGGATGCCAGGAAGCCCTGCAGAAGTCTGGACAAGGAGAACGCCTGAACGGCATGATATTTGGCATTCCTGCTTTAGCTGCCCTGCTTCTCTTTGGTTCAAATTTGTCAGAGTCCAATTGAGAGGAATTCAGCAGGTGAGCCTTCAATACCCTGGTGACACTAGACAAGAGGTGTTGTCTTATGACTTAAGCCAGAAACATCCTAGAGAGACAATCATCAGCAGGGTTTCCCCAACAACAAATTTAACCATGTGGGAGGGGAAACCGTACAAACATAGTCAAAAACTCCAGTCCCCTCAGTGCCCTTACTATGCCTTCCCAGGATGAAATGTTTATTCTCCACAGCTCAGGTCAACTTTGTGGCCTTGGAATGCTCATAGTGATAGGTCTTGGACCATAGCCTAGGGCCTCTGCACTTTAGACACTTGAGCAGTGTTCACACTGGAGTGCTGGGGAATTGTGTGCCCTGAATTGGACTCAGCTGTGTGTTCCAGCTTCAATTTGCTTCCGCAGTGTGAAAACATTACAAAGTGTTTCTGCTTTTAGAGTGTCTAACCTGTAAGGTATCTGATCCCCATGTTTCATTAGAAGCCAAGAATTCCTGAAGAACCCATGAAGATGGAAGAAAAGTGCCATGTCCTTGAGAGTTTCATGTCTGCATGTATTTGGGAAAGCATGCCTATACTACTGTGTAAAAATTTCTGGGGTATTTTTTTGTGAGTGTGTGTGTGTGAGTTCCACCTGTGCATGTCATAAGGGAATACTCACCTTTCTTCCCTTCTATGAAATGTCAATGTTTGTTATTTGGATTCCTCACCCAAATAGAAAACTGAGAAGTGGCACAGGAACATTTTCTCATTGCTTGAAACTGAGAGGACACACTTCAGAGTAACACTGTAAAACTACAAGGGAAGTGTAGTCTCGCTTTTGAACACTGTAATTTTGTGCAAACTCTGATTTAGCAAAATCCTGAGAAAAGCTGCAAGTGTTGAAAATGCAAAGGGATTTTCCTCAGTGGAACAGGGCATGCCTCAGAGGCAAGAGTTTGATGTAATAGGCCATAGAAGGGAGGAATGCCAACAAACAAAGGAATTCAAATTTTGGTTTAGTGGCTAACAGAATCCAGTGGCTAAAGCCAGCAGATGAGACTGGAATGAGAAAGAGATGAGCAAATATCACAGCAAGTAGGCAACATTGAATAGAGCAAGATAATTAACTAGGACCCCAGAATCTTCCCACAATGGTGTGGAGGTTCAAGGCAATCA
>PVJX010049166.1:0-11192 GCA_004027295.1 Dolichotis patagonum
CAGGGATCAAACTCATGACCTCATGCTTGCAAGGCAGGTGCTTATGCCACTGAGCTAAATCCCCAGCCCCATCCTCTCAATTCTTTAGCTCTTTATTCTTAGTTGTCCAGTAATAGAGCAGCTTATGTTATTTATTTATATTGTTAAAAATGAAATGCATGATCACAATGTCTTTCAAAATGTCACAAAAGGTGAACATTTTCATTTATACGAACTCTTTTAAAGCCAATGTAATATAAAATCTCAGTCTCAACTTTATATCAAATTATAGAAATAAGAAATGCAGATATTGCAGAGAATTTATGACTTGAATTTTTAACCTAGTTTATTTCATTAAATCCTAATTGGTGTTATTATTTCCATGTTAAAGATGAGGAAATGAAAATCATCAGTTGCAAGTTAATTGCTTAATTTTTTAACAACTAGTATGTCTGCTTAAAAAAGTAGGGTATGAAATATAGTTCTCTGATTCTAAAGTACAGTTACCTGTTTTCACTCTTTTGTCTAGAGAAAGTAGGGTAGGGAAGCACACAGAAAATAATTTTGAAGAGCAGGGATCAGTCCCACTGCTGGCTCATTGACAACAAGCTGAAAAGTCCCAGTAACTTGGTGCAGTGAGGGAAAACAAAACAAAGCAAAACAAAACTGGCACTAAAATATTCTTTTTTTATTTCTACTCAATGGTACGAAGCCTAAGGAGCAAAAAAAGAGTTAATATTGTTTATACAGACCTCCTTCTCAAGGGTATAACATCTGTAACATTTTAACAGAAGCAATGTGTAATACGAGAGATTCCATGTACATATGTACGTACACATGTATTCATTTTGCATATAGGTAATCCAATTGATATAAGTAATTTAATTAATAAGTCACTTATTTAATTCCAACTTTTAAAGAGAAATAAGAAACAATATTATACCTTAAAATTTAATATAATTTAAAACCCAGAACTCCAACTCATAGAATATATAGTTTAACTCATGACCAAGTTAAATTTTGCATTGTAACAGAGATTACTGAAAAATCAATAGGACACACATGGAATTTTAAAATTTCTCTAGAGCTATGTGTCTTCTGTATATTGTGTCATCTGTCTATATTTGTGTATATGTTTTTAAATTGCAGTGCAATTTTGACTAACTGCATATTTGTTGTTTTATACAATGACACACTTTGAAGCAAAGCTGAACTAAAGCCTATATTCCAGTTTTGTATAAATTAACTTTACTTCAGACATGATGCCAAAAAAATTCATAGAAATTAGCACTATATCCTTAAAACTCGTTGAAATCAATAGTCACTATATTTTGTTTGAAATATTGTAAATCATGGAGATCTTAAGGATTTGTTTAGACCTATTACAGTACCATTATACTCAATATCTCATTTTATAAAAATACTTAGTTTTTCATTATATAATTAGCAGAAGGCAAAATACCTGATATATTTAGTGCTCAACAGAATTTTAAATTTAATTATTGATTTGCCAATGAGTCATAGTTCCCTTGCTATCACTTTTCAAATGTCCACATGTATCATTTTTTGAATTTCCATGTAGTTCCACTGAGAATCACACTAACATTTTTAAAGAGCTCTCAAAGTCTTTGTGTGTCAAGGACACACAAAGACCCATAGTTGTGTCGTAACCTACAAGCTAGTAATTTGTCTTTGTGTTTGTCAATAGAATAAACCGAGGGTCAGTGAGTTTACGGAACTTTATCAAGATTACAAAAATAATCAGGATGAATAACAGACCAAGTCTTCAAAATAAGATCATCCCGCTTTATATGCAAGACTTGCTAAAGCTTGGCATATCCTCTTAGTCTTTAGTTACCTCAGTGCCTAAAGTGAACAAGAGCTGAACCCCTCATCTCTACCTTCAGGAAATGCTTCTTCCAGTTTGATCTCCTGTGTCATTTTTGATACATCCTTCCTTTGTCTACTGAATCATCAAAACACTTCATCTCTTTTGTATACCAAGGGTATAGAGATTTTCAAACTGTTCTATGTGAAGCTTTGACATTTGGAAATAAAAATTATATTTTTAAATTTTAGAATTACTCTTCAATACTTATCATTTTAAATAACCTAACTACTATGCTTTTATCATCCTAAATCAACCAAATAGTAAATTCACAATGCTTTGTTTGAACACCATTTAGGGATTTAAGAGGACAAACAGCATTTCAAAAACCGGAGGGTACTGTTCTAAGATTGCATGAAAAAGATACCTGACACATCTCTGCTGCCACTTGATTTCACCTCTGTATACTTCAGGGTGGCATTGTCCAATTTCTGGTAAAGGATCTGACACTATCCATTCCTGCTCTATATCTGTTGTCTTTATCCTGAAGTTTGCACCTTCTACAGTGTGATACAAACTCCCTAAAGGCAAATGCTCTTAATAAATATAAAATTCTTTCTTTTTGGTGTTCTAAACCCTCTTTGAAAATATTTTCCAAAGCTATTTCTTTATATCTTTGTATCCTAAAGTTAGTATTTTAGATATAAATGTAGAGTAACATCTTTCTGTAAGCAAAACATTTGTAGATGATAATTCTAAATATTAGGCTACTGGAAAGCAAGTCCTATATAGCATCAATATATTTTATTAATGGAGAGTGTAGTATATGGATGTGTGTGTATTTTATGATTAAGAAATCAATAAAATAGATGAGTTAATATTTACAAAACACTGTATCTGTTTTTAGTATTTATAACATAAACCAGACAAAACATAAAATATAGAAAAATATATAATTTGTCAAAATAGTTGAAAGAGAGGCAATGAGAAATAACAATCTTATCTCAAAACATGTGGTAAGGAAAACAAACAAAATTCCAAATCAGAGCGATCATTACTTTGTTAGTAGCACTATTTAACTTTGTAGTAAATATTACAGTCAGATAAAATCAAACCTAAAGATCCTTACCTAAGTGAGCTCTTTTATAAATGGTCTTTTAACAATATTCTATGATTCCTAAGCTAGTGTCACAATTCATTGCATGTTGTACCTAACAGCTACAAAGTAAATTCTATTTTATAGAAGTTGATATTTGCTTAAAATGTGAGAAATGTTTAAGTCTTTAGAGCACAAATTAGTCTTTCTTTTAAAAAATTCTGCAAAATAATTCTAAATTATTTATAACTTTATAGGAAAATCTCAAAACGATATAAACATTCCCAAAAAAGTGAAGTGACATATAAAAGTTTGTTTTGTAAGCCGGTCTAAAATAAAACACATACACAAACATAAAATTGCATTGCTATTACTACATTAATATTGGAGAATAATTGCAGTTTTCTGTACTTCAATGTACTACAGAAATTAAAGCAAAATGAAGCTATGGGGCTATATATATGTAATACAAATGAATAAAGTGTTCCTCCTAACTTTTTCACTGTATGTATTTTCCCATTAATACACAAGTATAGAATTTCACTGTAGTCAATACATTAATATTTTTTTCATTTTTTACCATGATGCTTACAGGCTGTTCTCTACTTGATATCATCAGTGTTCAAGCTTTCTTTAAAATAAGAGAAAAGGGTAAATCTGATGATTGTTTGAAAATATTTGTTGTTGTCCTCCTTCAACTCTATGGATCAAAAATACTTCCATTTTCATTTACTTTGGCCTTGGTATTGTGATTTGCTTTCATCAATACAAAGTTGTTGATCATATATAGCATGTATAAAAGCTCTTGGGCCCATTTTCTCAGAGTTATACCATCACTACAGGGTAAATTCTGACTATCCTGTTGATGAAATTGATGGTACAGAAATGACAGCACCTAAATGTTACTGGCCATTGTAACTGATCATGATTAATATGATAAAATCATAAGTATTAAAGTTAGAAGTTTCAAGGACCTACTCACGTCCCTGAAAAATGGAGGCTGAACGGCATAGTTGTGAAGGCGCTCATACTTAAATTCACTAATGCTTAAATTAGACAAATTGGTGGGACAAACACAATAAGGTGAATAGACTAGTAGTTCTTAACAATGTACATGAAAATTGGTAAAGGTAAAAATCACAAGTAAATTAACAGGAAAGATGAGTCTGGAATGAGAGATTTAGACAAGAAATTAGAAATAAGACAGAATACATTCGTATGGGGCTGTATGAGGTAGATGTGATAGGGGAAAACAATATACTAATGTCCAGAAAGAGATACATGATAAAAATGATAGTTATTAAAATTGGCAAAAAAGGTTAGTTCAGTGATAACTTAGCAAATGCAATAGAAATAAAAGAAAGGGTAGTTGCATGTGAGCATTATCATGTCAAGCAATTGGCATAGGATATCAGACCATTGCAATATGTGTTAGGTATTTTTTAAAAATCATTATTATTTCATCAGAATCATTTTATAGAACTGGAAATATTATGCAAGTCAAAGTCTGAATTCCTTGGCCAAATCCATCAATGGTAAGGGATGGTGGTAGAATTAAAATGAAGTTTGTCAAATATAGGACTTGATAGCCTTAACTGTTAGCCTTGCCTAAAGAAAATTAAAGGAATAAAAGAGAGCTGGGAGTGTGAATCAATGGTAGAAAATTTACCGGCTCTTCAGAAGGTCTTGAGTTTGATCTACAGTCCTACGTACACAAATGAACAAAAGAGAATAAATAACAACAGTTCTAGAAATTACTTGTAGAATAAAAAAGCATTTTAATCTCTGTCAAAAAATTAAAACAATTTAACAAGGTGTGTGAATTTATTAGTAAAAATTCAAATCATCATTTTAACTTCTGTACATAAATATTACAGACTTGCTTAATGTTCAGAGTACATACTTGTATATAAATATTTGTCTGTGCGTTTGTTATAGTGTCCTGTGGATAATTGCATAATGTTATGGAATTTTTCGTATGACCAAAAAATTACATAGCACACCATCCAAATAAAAGAATAGCCATAATATTCACTGCGCTATAATCATGATGCTTTACTGGATGATCAAATACACTCCCCTTATATTGTTAGACTCAGATTTTCTTACTCTGGGCAGAGGAAAATCAAATCCATAACAGAATATCAAGGAGTCAATTATATGAAAAAAGTCAAGGTAAGGATATAAAATCATTGAGGTAGCTAAATAAAATGAGGGAACAATCCTGAAGCATAGCTAGGGAAATGGAGTTACTGAAAGAGAGGAAAATAAATGCAGTGCTTGGTTTGCTCAAGGAATACCAGATATCTACCTTTTCAAATTTCTGAAAGGGAATGGGCTTGGAGAAGTATTTTAGCAGACAATATGGGAGGGATGGCCAGAGCAAACTCATGCAAGAGCTGAGTCTAATATAGGGAATTCTGATTTTAATCCAAGGGTAATGAGAACCTACTTGTAGATTTTATATATATATATATATATATATATATACATATATATATATATATATATTCTCCCATTTATTTTCCAAAATGTATGACTTACAGAAATTTTCTTTTAAAAGTATCTACAGGATTAAGGGAATACTTTAAGCTATAGAAGTTTAAAAAATGCTGTTTATATTTATTGACATGTTCTGTCTTGGGAATAAACAGTATATATTGGAATTCTAATGACTGTTAAATGTCAAAGAAACAGACTCATACTTTACAAATGTATCTGTAGCTTAAATATTTTTAACATGTAATACTTATTCTTAACGCATGGAAGTAAAATTATGTAATATACTCCAGAAAAAAGAATTACTATGTTGTTGTTTTAGAAATGTTGCTCTTTGATGATCTTGGACTTTTTCTGGAGCTCCTTGGGGTTTGGAAGGCGGAGTGTGAAAACACTAGTATGTTAAGACCTTCCCATCCCCTTTTTACTCCATTGGAACAGAAATCCACTATGGCTTTGAAAAATTTTTTAAAGTGAAATTCAATGATACAGGAAAATAGGCTATCATTTTTTTCAACTTTAGAAAATTCATTTTATGACCAAAAAGCAAACTAACTTATAATGCCCAAAAGACAGCTAACTTCACTAGAAACATGTCAAAACTTGAATCTTAACTAAGCATTTCTCAGTCTGTTGCCTTTAGTGCAAAAATCAGATATGAAAATTAACGTTAAATGTAGATGTTAGGATAAATGACAATCAATTATGGATTTGTACAATTTTCAGTTATTGAATCCCCATATATGTGCACATCAGTATTCATATGATTTATTGATTTTATGTCATTTAGGGACAAACAGCATATTTTTCATGAGTTTTAAATTTATAAAATCTTCCATATTTACTATATCCTACTTGTCCCTCCTAACATTTTTTTCCATTTCAGTAGACATTATTAGGAGATGTTTTAGTCCACATCAAATTTTATCAGGAGGTGCAGAGGATTCTCAAATACTTTATGCTCTTGTATATGCAAAGCTACTTACAATGTCAACCCCTGGATCCAGACATGTGTTAAATATCAATGAACCTGCATTGACAAATCATTATCACAAAGCGCCCATAGTCTGCATAAGGCTTCGCACGTGTACATTCAACGGGTTTTAACAAATGTGCAATGATACAGTTGGCACGCAGCGTAATACGCACATAGAGCAAGAGCCCATAACTTTAGAAATCCTCTGTGTTCTGCCTGGTTTTCCTTCTCTCCCATATTAATAAGCTTTCCCGTGGGTGAGAAAAGCACCTAATACGTAGAACATAAGGGAGGAAAGGTTTCACTGTGGTCACAGTTTCAGTGGGTTCCCGAGTAGGAAACGTCGTTGTGGCATAGTAGAGCAGAGATGTTCAGTTCTTGGCAGTGGGGAGACAGAACAGGAGAATAGTGTCAGAGGAGCAAAGGACCAGTTGTAGAAGTGAAGTTTGTGCCTCTGTGACCTATCAGGCACACCCACAAGTATACTTTCCTAACCCTGTGAGTGCTGTGAAACCAGTCAGGTGGACTGTCTACCCTAACCATCACACCTCCTTCCTAGTCTTTCACTACAACTGATCTCTTTACCTTCTCCATAGTTTTACAATTCCAGAATGCCGTATGCGTGGGATAACACGGCACGGAGAACCCTTCCACAGTCACTTACTTTTATCATAGTATTAACTTTCCTCTGTGTCTTTCAATAGTCCGTTTACTTACAGTGCTGAATAACTCCTCAGTGTCTGTATCTACCACAATTTCCTTCTTCAGTTACCTACTGAGTAATATTTTGGCTGTTTCTAAGGTTTGGCAAGTATGCAAAGACTGTTATGAATATCCACGTGCAGGTTTTTGAGTGAAGATAAGTCTTCAGTTCATTTTGATTGGTGTTAAGTAGTGCAATTATCGGATCACATGTTAATAATGTGCTTAATTTCATGAGAAACTGGCACACTACCTTTTAAAAACGACAGTAGTATTTAGTGAATGAATGACAGTTATTGTTACTCCGCTACCTTGGCAGCATTTGGTGATGTCATTGTTTTGAAATTTGTGTATTCTAATAGATGCAGTAATTGCTCTATGTTTTAATTTGTAATTATGTCTTATAAGATGGAGAATCTTTTTATACATTTGTGTGTATATATATATATTCTTTGCATATATGCAGCAATACATTCTCTAATTAGTATTTTAAACATCTGTATGTATTCTTTGATGAGGTACTTTGGATATCTCTGTATTCTTTAATGAAGTATTTTAAAACAGGTTTATCTAACATTTAATAAATTTACTCTTTGTCATTGTTGAATTTTAAGAGGTATTTGTATAGAAAGAAGTACTTTATTACAATATATTTTGTGAATATTTTAGATGTGTTACATATATACCAAATCTCCACGATAAATTTATTATATCAAAAGCATGTGCCAATAAAAGTAAATTAAATGATTTTATTCAAAGTGATAACTGAAACACCATTATCTTTCAAAAAGACATAAAAATAAAGTTCTGGTTTCTTTAAAATTACTAGATCCAAAAATTTTTTTAAAAGTTTTTATATGGACCTTATCTTTTCATTCTATTGAAAAATATCAGAAGCAGAAAATTTTAATTTCAATGAGTTATAACCTCTCAAATATTTTATTGATAGACTGTGTGTTGCACCTAATATGTTACCACAATGTCTAAAATTAACTATATTCTCTTTTAGAGATTTTATAATTTGTGTTTTACATTTAGTTGTGTAACTCATTTAATTTTTGTTGCAAAATGTGTAAGTTCTGTTGTCTTGAATCTTATTTTAGCAAAATGACTAATGAGGAATAAGGAGAAAGATAATGGAAAAATTCAAATAATGGTAGTTATTTAGATTTTAAGATTTGCAACACTCATTTGGTTCCAAAGTAACAGTGTTAATCAATGACTGATTGAAAACTTTTAGACCTCAAGTAAAAACAAGACATTCCCTTTTTAAAACTAGTTTAGCTCAGTTATTTTTCTAAATGATAAAAGACTGGCTAATGTAATAGGAAAACAAGTGAAGAAAAAACAAATGTCCAGTGTACTTAGTAACAAGAAAGTTATCTAGTTAACTTCAAAAGAAGAGTAATGAAAATTAAGAAAGTTGACAATATAAATATTGCATCTGGAAAGAAAAACACTTTGAAAACTACTAAGGAAATCAGCAAAATACTAGAAATTCAATTAGACCAGGTTTTAGGTATCAGCCCCTCGGAGTTAAAGACAGCATACTGGAGTGATATATGCATAACCATGTTTATAAAAGCACAATACATAATAGCTAAATCTTAAATAGCCTACACGCCCATCAACACGTGGCATTCATACACGATGCAGTAATACTCTATTGTAAATGATCATTTAGATCATTTATTGTAAATGATCATTTTAGAAAAATGGATGTACCTTAAAACCATAATATTAAATGAAATACAGTAAATCAGACATCCAAGCTTAATATTGAATAGTTTCTCTTATGTGAGAAGTCAAAAGCATAAATAATTAAAGATCAAGTAAAGGACAGATGATAGGAGATAACTAGATAGATCTTTTTCAAAAATAAAAGGGATTAAGGGATAGATACAGAGGAGAGGCATTGAAAAAAATTTGAGATGGGTTGTGTACATGTACTAACTCTTCACAAAGAATGAAGTCATTATATTTATCGATGCTGCAAACATGTACCAAAAATCATAAAGTACAAAAAAATAAAACATGGATTAATGTCTTTAACTGTATATCTAAAGGCTATTAGCACAAATTATTCTTGTCATTCATTGCAACAATATTTACTTTACTCAAAGACACTAACTCATGTATAAAAATTTTTCTGTAATGAGAAGTATAGCTATAAAAATGCTGGTGTAGCTCCCATCATTAGTGTTGGAAAAATCCAAGTTCTGATGAATTTATATGTATGCATATTGTTTTCATACTGGATTAAAAAACCATTATTTAATTCTTTTGCTAGTTGGTAAAAAACAGTATGAATGTTGACCTAGAAGACATCAGAGAGTGAACCCAGTCATCTCTTAACACCAGGAATAATGTGAGTCAAGAGGCTAAAATAGAAGTAAAATATGTACAATACTTTTGAAGATATCAAGTCAGGGTACTATTCACTTATCTTAAATTAGGAAGGTCATCTGCATGGTCATTTTTCCTACCAAGACCTGGAGCTTCGATGTTGCCACTTGGGTTTGAATTAAAATCAATGGCTGCCTGATCACTGTATCTTTCTGAGTCTCACATATCACCACTTTAATGCTAGTATCAGCACAGTAGTTACTTCAATGGGTTATCAAGAGAATTTAAAAATACTTTTTAAAACAAAATACGGACATATTCTTAGACTAGTTGTTGGCAGAAGGAAGTATGCTTGTGTGAGTGTTTGAAATTACGCGTCTCCAGTCATCTTTATTCAGGATTTTATTCAGTATCGGTGTTCCTGGGCTCAGAAGGGTTCTAGAACATTCAGCCACTGCTCAAGCTCTGTTTCTCAAGTGAAGTTGGTAAGTGTCTCAGACATACATCAAAAAAGAGACCATGTCAAATATTTCCATTTCTCTGTTATAGAAAATTCCATTAATGTTGGTAAAATTAAAAGAAAATAAAGCTGCCAAATGTTTTGTGAGATGTCTCAAAGATAATTTTTATTTAAAAGTATTTATAAAGTGATATACTAAAATTCCAGTTTAAATGGTTTTATTTAAATGGCTGTAATAGTGTTTCCTTAGAGCATGTAAATCAGTTAATGTTTAACATTTATTGCATTTAGCACACCCTGATTGTACATAGCAATGAAAACATAACATTTTAATACAAATGAAATATTTATTGTTGTAGACATTCACTAGACAAGTAATATAATATAGTTAATGATATTTTACATTCAAGTAAACATTAAAGGAACAAAGGGAAATAAAAGAAATCTCAAAAAAGATAAATATAAGCTTTTAGCTCTTGAGACTCTTTACGTACCTATGATAGAGAAGACCATTTTCTTATAATATTTGTGTAGACCTCATCGTATGTCTTTTTTCCTATTTTGCACAGCAAAATGAATAGGTCATAGCTCCCAGTGTTTGGCACTGTTGAAAAAGATCAGCGGCAGTTTTGACTTTGACAAATCAGATGTATTAAGACTTTGCTGGAGGGATGCACTGCAGAAAGGCTGGTGTGTCAATGTAACGAAGGTACTCTGGTACTTTATCGCCAAAGTAAACAACACATTCAGAGAAACACACTGAAATTGTACTTAAACCTTTGCATCCAAAGATTTAGCATTTTACATTACCCTCATTGAAACTATCATGCTAGGCAAAAGTATTAACTCATATCATTTTATAAGGAAAAAATACAGATTTTATGCTTCATTTCTAATTGGGAGATACTGGGAGCATAAATTTTTTTTCAAAATATTACTTCTTTTACATAGGAGTTTCTTGTTGGCCAGAAGATATAAACTACATTACATTCCTACAACTAGAGTTATTAGCAGGTTTGTGGTTTTATATGAGATAGCAACTTTTAAGAATGTCAAGAGTTGAAAAATAATACTTTTCAAAATGCAGGACTCCTTCTGTGATACTCCTGTTCTTTTAGCAGATCTATAAGTAAAGTTTTGAAAAGAAATTGGTTACTCCTAAATTTTACTTTTAATGATCAACACATCTACCTAGACTTTTCAATGTTTCAAGTTTTTGAATATTCACTGTATATCTTTTGCTAGAGTTTTGTACGTCTCTTAGCTTTTCATTTAAGGTAAAGGAAAGCAGGGATAAAGGAAACAG
>PVJX010049167.1:0-11185 GCA_004027295.1 Dolichotis patagonum
AAAAAAAAGAGGAGCATAGGAAAATGAAGGAAACCTTGAATGAACAATATAGAAGGGAATTACAATGCATGAAACAGATTCAAAAAGATATCCAGGAAATTGAAGTCAATCAAAAGTTGACAAAACTGCTTGAAAGAGACTGAAGTTACATTTTCAGACCTCGAAGACAGGACTGCAGTTAGCAATTGTGAAAGGAAAGATCTTTTAAAAATAACAAGGAACCAGGAACTAACAACTCAATACCTGCAAGATGATACAAAGAGAAATAACTTAAGAGTGATAGGTATCAATGAAAAAGCAGAGATCAACACAAATGAAATAAAATAGCTACTTACAGGATAAATAGGAGAAAATTTCTCAAACTTGGCAAAAAGAGCTGATATAAAGATAAGTGATACATACAGAACTCCAACTAACTATAAACAAAGTAAATATACACTCAGAAATATAATAATCAAGATCCCAGAAATTCAGCACAAGTACAGAATATTAAAACCTGTTAGAGAAAAGAAACAGATCACCTATAAAGGAAAGTCAATCAAAATAATGGCAGACTTGTCAACACAAACCATCAAGTCAAGAAGAAATTTGAAGTGAATTGTTTTAAATCCTGAAAAAAAACAACACCCAACCCAGATTGATGGACCCTGAGAAACTATCTTTTAAAGTTGATGGAAAAATAAGACACTTCTGTGATAAAGAAGGAATTCATGACCACCAAACCAACCTTACAGAGAGTGCTGAAGGATGTTCCAGAGAAAGATAAATATGACCACAGTTCCAGGAACAGCAGCGGAGGAGGACTGCACAACAGGACAGGCAATTGAACGAAGAGGAAAAGTGGAGGGCCAACAGCAGGAAGACAGCATGGCAGGGACAAACCAATGTACGGATATAGATGGCTTCAATTCAGCAATAAAAAAGAAACACAGAGTGGATCAAGAAACATGATCCATCAATATACTGTATATAAGAAATACATTTAACAGGAAAGCAAATTCATAGACTGAAAATCAAAGGAGAGAAAACAATTGTTCCATGTGACAGGAGACCAGAAAAAAGCAGGGGTAACTTGCCCATTAACCACAGAATGGATAAGAAATATATGACATTTTCATACAATGGAAAGCTACCCAGCTATAAAGTAGGATAATCTTGAGGCTCTTGTAGGTAAATGGATGCAACTGGAGGTCATGTTCATGAGCAAAACATTTTGAACTCATACAAGTGAACACTAGCATAAAAAACAGGAGTTCGTGGGATTCAAAAACACAATGTGTATTATAAAAGTGCTAGGAGAGGAAACATCTAGGAGGAAAAGCTGGTAACCAGTGTTAATTTCTTATTATCTTGTCTTGAACTCTTGTAATGTTTTCACAGTTTTATAGGTATCTGTTCTGTCTTGTTTTGTTAGATTTTACTGTGTCTTACGGTATGGGCAGCTATTTTGAACATAATGGGATGTATTATAGTAATCATGTTTGGTTTCCTGTTATCTTGCTTTGAAGTACTATGTTTTAATTCTTTTTAAATTGGTTTCATTCTATTTTGGTTTTACTTTATTATTTATGAGGGTATGAACAGCTATTTTGAAGAAAATGAGACAGTATAGTAACTATTGTTCATTTCCTGTTATTTGCTTTTGAAGTCCTATAATGCTTTCATTCTTTTGTTTTGATTGGTTTTAGTCTGTTTTCTATTTCTTGATTTCATTGTATATAAGGATATGGACGTATATTTTGAAGAAAACAAGAGAGTATGGCAGCCATTGATTTCCTATCTTCTTGTTTTGAAGTCCGATAATGCTTTAATTATTTGGTTTTGGTTGGTTTTATAGTATTTTGTTTTGTTTGACTGTATTGTGTATGAAGGTGTGAACTGTATTGCGTATGAAGGTATGAACAACTATTTCAACTATTTCAAAGAAAACAAGAGACATTATAGTAATTGACGATTGATTTTCTGTTGTCTTGTGAAGTTCTGTGTTGCTTGCATTGTTCTGTTCCGATTGACTTTGTTCTGTTCTGTTTTGTTTTATTCTCTTTAAAAGAAAAAAACTAAAAATTTCTGCCTAGTATTTTCTTTATCCTAGTATTTTATTTATTTTTAAATACTTTTTAAAATGTATTTCTTTTTAAAAAAGGAATATAAAACTATTTATTGACCAGTGTTCACCATTTCTTACCATAAAGTAAACAATATATGGTAGGATAACATTCTGACTACTACAAAGTTGTTTTCCTGACTTCTACTTAAAACAGTAATCTGAAAAGTTTGAGCCTACATGTATGGAGTAAGTTAGTATGGAGAAAAACATGCAGGTCAGTAATTTAGATTGCAAGTTTGTTCACTTAATTGTTCTAACAGGTCCTAAACTGTGGACACCTGTATCCACTCAGTATGCTACCATGAGCCGAGTCTTTACATATCCACAAATCCTGACCTTTGAGTACAGATTTCAACTTGTTGCAAAGCAATTAGTCATGAGGAATCTTTAATGTTCAGTTAACAAATCTTCCTTAGCTAATTCCAACAAACTAGGTTTTGACTTGTTACCTTATTTGGGTGGGGAAGTGGTTGATAGAGATAAGCATTTTTCTTTTCAGGGATTTTGTAAGCAAAGTGCTGCTGTTTTGTGACTAAAGGCATAGATGTGGATTCTGATATGGCTGCTTTGAAAATACCCACTTTAAACTGTCCAATTAATCACAAAATTATCTATTTAACTTAAAAGGTTATAGCTTCAGGAAAAAGTTTAACTAGAGGTGATTTATTTCTTAGATTGCTCAGATGATGGCATCTCAAACATGAGTTTATCACTCATAGTTTTTGTTTTGGTGGCTGTTTAAAAATGAAACAAAAGCTGGGGATTTAGCTCAGGGGCTTAAGTGCCTGCCTGGCAAGCGTGAGGTCGTGAGTTCAATCCCTGGTACCAAAAAAAAAAAAAAAAAAAAGAAACAAAAACCATTCACCTAAGTACATTGTTTATACACACTCAAACGAAAGCCTCAGAATGGTTTGTAAGCACTGGAGTTATGTAAAATGAGTTCTGACTGAGTTTGACTATGGACAATTCCCCCAACATTTAGAAAAGCAGAGGAAATATATCAGGCTATCAAAGCTTGTTTCTGACAAAGGAAGCAACTACAGAAGCTTTTATTTGTTCAAAGAAACCAGTGCTATAGATGCAAAACAAACAAAATTCAACAACTGTCCCAAATGCTACTTTCAAAACCAACATATTCAACTTGATTTTAATTAGAATGCTGATTTTGATAGAATCAAAACCAAGACCCATATTACCCATGATATCTCTACCTTTCTATCTCTCTATCTATCTATCTATATAATTTATATAAATGATATAAGTTGTTGAACTTCATCTTCTGGACAAGAATGCCATGTTAGTCTCTCTCCATAAAAAGACATTACCGTTTGAATACATTTCATATTTGCTTCTTTTGCTTGTACTACGTCAGCCTCATCTGAATGTTCCCATTTCGTTTCAAACATCAATTCTCCACTACTGTATGTGGTACCAATTATTCATTCAGGACCAAAACCTCTAGCAAAACCTCTAGGTTTGTGAGCAGCCTCTTTGTTTCCTTTTTTTCACTTGTTGTCATCAGATTCCCTGTCAGATAAAGATTTTCTTTTTCTACTATCTCTTTCTTCACCAGTTTTTTGAGAATTAAATGTTTCAATTAACTCTGGACAATCTAAATTTTCTTCAGGTCCCTATGTATTGGCAGCAACTGTGAATACTCTACATTCCTATTTGCTACACCTGGATCCAGTACTTTTTCGACCACAAATTCTTCAGCCTCTGCTTCCTCAACTTTTTTACTGTTTCCATTTTGTTTCTTTCCCATTTTTTGCAATGTAGTTTTATTGGACACCATTTCTTATTGCAGACTTGAAGAACTATTGTAGCTTCACTGCCTGTGAGCTCACAGCTCCCTACTTTCTGATTATTATTATTATTATTTGGTACTGGCAATCAAACTCAAGGCCTGACACTTGCTAGGCAGGAGCTGTACCACAAGTCAGTTATACCATTAGTGTCCCTTAGTTCATCAAAAACGAAGGTTTGTGTTAATTCCTGGTATTGATTGGAGAAATTATTAGGCCCATGTCTTGTACCTTGAGCTACTACCTGCAAGATAACATGGAATGGATTAACTCTTGTTATGAAAAATTTTTTACCTTTTTTCCATAAATAAAATTTATGAAAAGAAGAAATAAAAGAGAAGAAATTTCTCTATATGGACAAATAAAGGCAAAAGAAATCTCAACACTCAGCTTCCCATCTGCATCTCTTGCCATGAAACACAAGACTTTTGGGGTTCCTCGAATGTTCTCCTTTTGCAATCACATATGTTTCTCTTCAGTTTTTAGAGATCCTTGCCTTCTTCATTCTTCCTTTACCATGGCTGAGATGCCTCAGGTGTGGGGTTCATCTGCCCAGACTTGGGCGGTGTAGACAGGACAACATTCCAGCCTGCGTCCATGGATCAGGAGTGGTTTGCGCCTTTTAAGAAAGAGTTTAATTTTCTCTGAATAAAATATTTTTGGTATAAAAATAAAGTTAATCAATTTAATAGAGGACTCTAATCTTAGATCATATTTTGAAATAATCCCTGAAGAAATTATTCTAATAGTAATTATAATAATAGAAACACTATTGACTGATATTTATAGAATATTGCTCATGTGCTGCGAAGTGGGTGAAGTCCATTAGTTCAATTCATGGATGAAATAGTGAATTTTATTTTCAAAGACTACAGAATAAATAAATTTTGAATCCAAAGTACTTGAATCCAAAATATTACTTAGGCCTCTTCACGCTAAAGCCTGACATCTTAAGTACAATATTGTGTGCAGATTCTAGTTATGTGTATGTTTTTTGTTAAGGAAATATCTGTTAAGTCTCATCTTATTAGGTAATGTGTATTGAATTTTATTGAAAGAAGTTCTCTGGAGTAATCACTAAGATTCTCATATTACTTATCTCTTTAAATATTGCTATTGTTTAGATCTTGGTTATATCCCCCAAATCCTCACGAGTTTGAAAGTTGATTGGGAAATGCCTGATCTATACGTATCAGTAGATTAATGCCCTGATGAATTCATAACTCGGGAGTGGCAGGGCCCTGAGGAGTGACCTGGGCATGCGCACAGTGTCTCTCTTCTCGGCTCCTCTCTTTTCTCTGCTTTGTGACTCCCTAACTTAAGCAGCTGTCCTCCCTGGCAGGTGTTTGCCCCGTCTTGTTTCAGCATCTGTGCCTTCCTCTTATGCGACAAAATTTCTAAAACTGTCAACCAAAGCAAACCTCCCATCTTTTAAGTCACAGGTGTGACGAATGGTTTCAGTGATGAGAAAGCTACTAAGATAGATGTGTGAGTTGGCTGGATTTTATTAGTGGATCCTCTAAATGAGACAGAGAGAAGAGAGAGCAGGAAAAGGAGAGAAAAAAGAATTAACTATTTAAAGATTTTCATATCAGAGAGTGCTTCCCAATACATGTAAAACAAGCAATAGATTAGAAAATAATAATTTTGAATTCTCAACGCAGTAATGGATTCTGACAAAGATTCTCAATGCATGCTAAAAGAACTGGTATGAGTTTGTTGGGGAAGGATGCCTAGTGTTTCAGGGTATTCATGCTAACTAAAAAGTCTTGTTCATCAACAAGGGAAAGTTGGTTTGACAACTGGTGGTCAACTCCTAAGGCAAAGCTGCACTGAATCAGGGTGGTATTGGGGGTGGAGGGCCCACCTGAGGATTGTTCCCAGCAGCGTAGAAGGTAGAACAGGAGAGGGAGGAGTGGCAGTGTTGGTTGTCTAGCTCTTGCTTTTCCTGGAGGAGCTTCTCGAGCTTATTTCCTGATATAAATTCAGCTGTTGACGTCATCAGAGAAGCTAAGGACCTTCTTGTCGCTGAGGAAGGCTGTGGTACTTTTGCGGGGAGCTCTCTGGTGCTTGAATAACGGTTCCCGGCTCCAGTGCAGAACTCTCAGCCTCTGGCACAGACTCTTCATCCCGCTGGCACAGATTTTCCAGCTTGCACCACTGATCTTTGGGCCTTCCCAGAGCAGAACCCTGAAACTAACTTGCATTAGACAATGTCATGGCTCTAGGCATCCAATAGGACTCATGGGGAGCATTGTCACAGGCTCTAGGTCTTCAGATGGGCTCACGCAGGACATTGCTGTGGTTCCCAGGCCCACAGCTGGACTCTTCGGGTCTTTACTTTGTGGACAGATTTCCTGCACGTTTTTGTGTGTGACTCTTTGGGTGATTATTATAAAATAATTCTATAAATTATGTGCCCTGTATTGTTTTCCTTGCAAACCCTGACAGCAACACCTGGTAATGGAGAATATACACAAAAACTGTGAGTCGAGTATTTCATTTGGGGAAATTGTCAACATTTACCAATTTAATCATGGAATGGGAGTTACACAATACAAGTTTCATTGTATTCTTGTGAAAAACATTAAGTTTAATCAAATCAAGTGAAATGCAATAGAAAATTCTAACACTGAGAAAGTCTAGGTGAACAGTTATCTCAGGTTGCTCTAATATGTTGAGAATGTGAAACACAAAACAAAAGGAGGAAGTTACTCTGATTAAAAACATGAAATTTTTTTTGACCTGGGATTGAACTCAGGACCTTGCGCCTTCTAGGAAGGGGCCTATAGTATTAAGCTAAATCCCCGGCCCCTGTCCATATATTTTTTTTAAAAAATTGTGAATGACATTTCATGATTAGAAAAAAAAATGACAAGCTGTTAATTAGGTAATATTTTACCAGTGATAAATATTTTAGATATAAAAATGGTATAATGCCTCTGTTTTAGGACCTATGTGCTGAAGTATTGGGAGGAGGGTTATGATGGCTACAGCTGAATTTTAAATCATTTAGAGAGAAAAAGTTTGAGTGTGTGTGTGTGTGTGTGGTGTGTGGGGACACTGTGCGGTGTACTGTAAGTTGTTAAAATTTTCTAAATATTTAAACTTTTTCACAGGTGGAGTAAGAGTGCCATGCATTTCTTAAGGCACTTTTTAACACTCACAATTCATCAAATTTTCTTGAGACACTGCACTCACTATAACTGAAAATGTGTCAGTAGGATGCAGCTAATAAAGGACAATAATATAAACTAGAGATGGATCTTTCACAAATGGGAAGAAGAAGAAAAGCCGGGGGGAGTGGGGCAGGGAGGGGAACAGGGAATTAAAAAGAATAAAGATGTGCTAAGTATATGTACCAACTCTCCACAAAGAATGTAATCATTGGATAATGTAAATATGTGCTAATTAATTTTTATTTAAAAAATTCTCAGTTCCTTCTATGTTGTGCTGACAGCTTAGCAAGTATTTAATAAGTATTTTATAAAATCATATGTCTAGATTATGTTTACACCCATTTTAATATTTTGCTTGTACTTGTTCTCTTCTTTATTGTGATTCATTTGCCTTAATGATTTTTCCTTTTTGCTGGTGTGATTCTTTTTGTCTCCCAAACTGTAATCCTCATGAGACTTCAAATGCCATTCTTTTTTTGTCAGTAAAGCTATAATAACTTCAGATGTAGCTACATATAAATGTGTATGAAAATTCATATTTGAAGAAAGTATTTTCAACTCTAATATCATTCCTTGTTATATTTTAACCATCTTTACTTCAACAGAATATGAGAGTTTTTTTCTTTTTTTTACAATTTAATTAAATTCATGGGGAGGTATTTAATTAGAAGTCAGACCAGAGAATGAAGTCTAAAAGAAGTTCTGTTTAGATTAACTTAATCTATATATTACTATATTCAGAGAATGCCAACTATTGTATGGGTGAACATAAACAAATGCAATACATAAAGCAAACATTTAGGAGAATAAAATTGTTAGAGGATTTTAGGTCTGAATTTGTCATACTACACCTGTATTGAAAGCAAATATTTTAATGTTACTAATAGGAAGTTATAATCTGATGTCCACATTATAGGTGATGTTGCCATGTATAACACTTCCAAATTAATGAGGAAGCAGATATTTCATGCTCAAAGTTGTTAACTGGAATCTGCAAAATTATAAAACTAATTAGTTATGAAAAAATTCTTGACTATAAAAATGTAAAAAAAAATTATATGTTCATGAAGAACTATATTTTAGCATTTCCTATACAATTCAATGAGCACTATTTGGGTTTGGGTAACAGTTTTCTCTTGTGTTTAACAAGTTGTCAAAAAATCACAAACTTGAAAGAATACAAATGTATTATCATGGCTTCCAAGAATAAAACGTCAGTTAGCGGAGACCTTTCCTTTTACTCTCACACACTCACCAGGCTGCAAGCAATGCATCAGGCCAGGTTCATAATTTTATTTAAACCTTAGGGAGCCATTCTACAATCACCTACCTGTTGGCAGAATTTACATTCTTGCAAGCAGCAGTGGAGGTCCCAGAGCTCTGTCTTCAAAGCCAGGAGTGAACTGACTTCAAATGGGGTCCTTCCCTGTTAATGGCTAACTGATCAGGTCAGATCCACCAAGATCATCTCCATTTTGATAAAACTAAAGTAGGACATTTAGGAACATTATCACAAATATAATGTACTGCTAACTATGCCAGTTCTTTGAGAGCTGGAGGCAGGATATTATTAAGAGGATGATACCCAGGGACAGGAATCTTGGGGGAGAAGTGAGCTTTGAAATCCCACCTATTACAACAGGTACTCAAAAATCTCAACTCACACATTGAGGCCTGGGAAAGCCACTTAAGTAAACGACAAAGAAATATGATGCGCTGAGTATATATATATATATATATATATATATATATATATATTCACAGCACTTTGCCCACTTTCTCTTCAAAATGCCATCACGATGCACCAATGACTTACTGCTCCAATGCGTGCAGTCTGGAATTAGTTGTCATCATACTTCGCCTACAGTGTTGGATTAGCCTTCCAGCCTTCTGGTTAGTTCTTTGCTTTATCTGTTGTATTTCTTAGGTTTTTTTTTGTTTTTCTCCCAGTTGTTAAGTATAAATTGAGCTGTGCCACACATTTTTCTCAACACATCCCTAAGGTTTTCCATCTAATCATTGACTGTCTCTGGTCACAACATCCCTGTCACTCCTTTTCAGTTTGTTTATTTCTTCTTTTCTCTAATTTGCTACATTCCCAGTACATCAACTGGCTTTCAAGCTATCGTTATAAAAGCTTCACTCTGGCCTGGCTGATTCCACACATGCCTTTATTTCTAAGACCCATTCTCCAGACTTGAACATGACACATTCACTGTACGAGAAGGTTAATTCCACATATTAAGATAGTCACACACTTTATCTATTAAAGTTAAGTTTAAAATATATTGAATATACAAGGAAAGCAAAGAAAATCATGATGAAAATCATGATGAAATAATATTTTTAAAACTGCACAACTGATTGGCAAACTATAAGCCAATTATTTGGTACAAGAATTTAGCCTATCCAAAGTTTGGGATTAGGTTATTATCTCAGTGGTGGATCCAAGTGAGTTTTATTTTTGTTTTTTGTTACTTGAATTTAAAATTATGACAACTTTGTAATGAAAAAAGAGTAAGCCTCCATTTAAAATGGAAATTTTTTAAAAAGTGAAAATTCATACTCTCCAAATTAAACAAAAATAATTCAATGCTCTATTTAAATTAACGATATAGTAAGGGTTTTTTTTTTTTTTTGAGATATGTCTTGCTAGGCACTCAAACTTGCAATTCTTGTGTGACAGCCTCCTGAGAGCTAGGATTGCATGTGTGTACCACTATGCCTGGTTAATACAGAATTAGGAAATATGTCTTTAGAAGACCCCTGAATATGCCAAATAGGTAAATATTTAGTATCTAAGTCATTCCTATAAAGCATTGAAATAGTTGCCCATCAGTATCCACTTTTTAGTGGCTAGACATCTTGATAAATCATTTTAAGTATTTGCTATACAAAGTTACGTACATTAAGCACAATAAATGCTAATGGCAAAACTGTGGTTCAGACCTATGTGGCTTTGTCTCATAAGGGAAATTGTTCACTGGAGCTTGAGAGAATTAAAAAGGAACCAAGGAGACCCTAGTAAGGGAAAACTAAAATAATATCAAAGAACAAAAGTCACAAAAGGCACAACAATAGTAGCTATCTAAATAAATCAACAAGAAAACGCGTATGGAATAAGTGTGCCCAATCAAGCCAGTCTAATAATCAAGAGCTGAGTGGCAGCAGAAAATGATTCTAACACTTGAAAAACTCCAGCGCAGTGCCAGCCTTGATTTCCCCAGCAGGTGTGTTACCCTAAAGGGCAGGAATAGAACAAATCCTAAATCAAGTCCTAAGTAAGTAATTCAGCTAGAATAAAGACTGCACTCAGGCCCATACTTCTGGTCACCTGGGATACCAGCCACAGCTGTGTCTAATAGGGGAGGGAACTTTTGGAAAGATTTGATGAGAAAAGATGGAGCATCAGAACAATAGGAAGAGAATTACTGGGCAGAAGGCAGACCCTGGGGAGAGCCAATCAAATTAACAAAACTCTGAGAATTGGATGGCAGGTAAAAGAGTTGGACATTTACGAAGGAAGAAGGGAAGCACAACAATGGCCTCTAAAGAATTAAAAGCTCGAAAGCTGCTAACTAACTTTCTTTCATTATTTTCTTTGATTATTCTAATAGGATAATTAGATAGTGGTATTGAAAAATCCGATATCTCCAGATGACCCATAAGAAAACAATACCTGAAGGACTGCTAGCAGGTGAATACCAATCACAGATAAGGCAGCCTCCCACAGTTCCCTGTGAACAAGAAAAGCACAGGAATTGAACATTTTAAAATCAGAACACTGTTGATAAATACATTCTGATCATGAGTAAATTCTGCAGGAAAACTCACTTTCAAAGTGTCAGTGTGTGTGTCAGCGGCGGTAGGGAGGTGGGGCTCACACCTACGACGGTGGGTAGGAACATCACAACTTGGTTTTGCTCACACCACCCTAGCTCTGAAGTTCCTTTTTCTATATTCTACAATATCTCTGCCATCTTGTATCGGTCGTGAAAAACTAAGTTGTTTGTAGGTGACCCACATTTTAGCTGTGTAGTCAACAAAGTTTATTTTCATACATTATATGTCTACTCTGGTGTGTTTATTATAGA